>CANNZV010004361.1:0-42425 GCA_947561585.1 Caprella mutica | reverse complement strand
TTCCATATTTTAAATACTCATAACTAGGGTTGTGACAATATTCATTTCCATATATGCAGTATATGCACTGGGAAATATACTGCATATGCAACAGGTATTATGCTTTTGAAGAAAACGCATATGCATTTGAGAAAACGCATATGCATTTGAGGACGCATATGTTTTGTAGATAAAATATATGCACTTAAAGATAATGCATATAAGAAAAAGCATATGCATTTAGAAGGAAAGCAATATATGCACTTCCAGCTGTTTATATCTGGTAGGAGGTTGAACAAACACCCTAATTTATTTGATATATACCTTTAGATGCACTATCGTTTAGTTTTCCTGATGAATGTGGCTTTAAATTCTTGTTTTAAAATTAGAAAATATGGCGCCATAAAGCTAAAAGTAGCAACTGCAGTAATATAAATAAAGAGTAAAATGGTAATAGCTATTAGACACAGGTGGTCAATACATACCTAGTTACTGTTTTTAAATAACTGGTAAACATGAAAATTCACTTCACTAATATAGTATCCTATAGTGCCAACATTCTCCGAGACAGTTGAGTCTTTTGAAATACTTGGCATTTCAAATTTGGAGCATAACTATTAAATTCATAATAATTCATAATTAGGGTTGTGACAATATTCTTTTAGCATAAAAATATAATTTCGAGCATATTTTAAATAAAGCATATTCTTTTATTAAAAACATATTCTTTTTATTGAAAATTTATTCTTTTTATTAAAAAGTAATAAAACATATTCTTTTCAACAATATATAAAAAAATCATGAAACTAATATATTTCTCAGTTCAGAGATATGCTATATAACTAAAGAATATACAGGGTGGGGCGTAAGTTTGGAAGCAATTTTTCAAACATTAATATAATTCTTAAAAATAAGTTCCTAAGTAGGTGATAGGGTTTGAACTATAGTAGAGACACTACATTATGACGTGGCAGTGTTATTTTTTACAAAAATTTAGTCAATTCAAAAATGTCAGACAAAAGAGAAGCCATTATTGCTCTACACCGTGCCGGGAAGTCAGATTCCGTCATTTCAAAGACTCTCTCAATAGCGAGATCGGCTGTTTGGAAGTGTGTGAAGCGTTTTAATGAGAGAGGAGACTTGACTGATCGTCCAAGAAGTGGTAGACCACGCTCACAACGCACCAAACAACAGATAAAATGTGTCCGAGAGAAGATCAGGAGGAACCCGAAAAGGTCAATACGATTGTTAGCCAAAACAGCTAATGTGAGTCCCAGAACAATGAGAAGAGTTGTCAAAGAAGACCTAAAGATGTCCTCTTTCACCCTCCAAAAGAGACAGACTCTGTCAGAAGCTGTAAAGAAAAAGAGATTGGAGAGAAGCAAAGCACTTCTGAGAGAATTGAAGTCTGGCACGGCTGGTGAAATTGTTTGGTCTGACGAAAAAATTTTCACAGTGGAAATAGCTCACAACCGGAGGAATGACAGAATAATTGGTAAAAGTGCAAAAGACATCCCATACAACCAAAAAACTGTCCACAGAACCATGAAACCTGCTTCAGTAATGGTCTGGGCCGCCGTTTCAAAAACTTGGAGATCTCCTTTAATTTTTGTGGAACAAGGCGCCAAAATCAATGCTAAATGTTATTTTGAGAATATTTTGACGCCAATGTTGGAGTCAGCTAAGGATCACTTCGGTAATGACACTCTATGGACATTTCAGCAAGACGGCGGCGCGACTTCACATACTGCAAATGTCACTCAAAACTGGTGCCATGACCATCTTCCACGGTTTTGGTCCAAAGAAATGTGGCCTCCCTGCTCCCCAGATGTTAATCCTATGGACTTTTCGGTATGGTCCATTCTTGAATCAAAGGCCTGTGATAAATTCCATCGCAGTGTGGATGATTTAAAGCGTTCGCTCCAGAGATCTTGGAAGGAAATTTCACAAGAACAGTTGCGTGCCGCAGTAGGAGGAGTTCGGAGGAGATTTGAGGCTGTTATTAAAAACAAGGGGGG
The DNA here is from genome assembly GCA_947561585.1 of Caprella mutica. Classification (NCBI taxonomy): domain Eukaryota; kingdom Metazoa; phylum Arthropoda; class Malacostraca; order Amphipoda; family Caprellidae; genus Caprella; species Caprella mutica. The sequence continues at coordinate 40,428 of CANNZV010004361.1, read as the reverse complement.
ACATTTTGAATAAATTTATGATTTTTGAATTCTTAAAACCCTTATGTAATAATACATAACTGTAAATTATTAAATATATTTTTCGTTGGATTATAATATGCACTTTCATTTGCTTCCAAACTTACGCCCCACCTTGTATATTTACAAGAAAAAAACAATAGAAAGTAAGTATATAGGAATTTTAGAAGACCGTCGCCAAACAATACATGCCAAAATTATTGGAACATACAAGCCGAATTGAGGTTAATACCTGTAAAACCTGTTCAGTGTTTGATATTGAAAAGTTTCATAAATCAATATTAGAAAATGCATTTATATTTTATCCTAACAAATTTTCAACTTTCATAGTTTAAATTTAAAATTTAACCGTTTCATAAACCCGATATTACTGTGACTGGACTTGGTCAGACGAAATAATGCATGTGCCATATGATTCAAGTTAAAAAGACTTATTTAAACTCTTCAAAGATTTCCATTGCACCGAAACAAGAGATTGGCATCCAAATGTGATTTAAGGAACTTGCTAATATCCCTTATCATATTTATATATCTAATTGCAGCACTTTTAATGAATTAAGCAGAAAAAGCATAATTAAGCATAAAAAACATAATTGAGCATAGAAAGAATATATAGCATATTTTAAAGGAATATAAAGCATATTTCAGAGCATAAAAGAATATATTTAGAGCATATGAGAATATATTTCGTGAGAATATAAAGCATATTTCAAAGAGAATATTGTCACAACACTATTCATAATATATGCAAATGCATATTGATAATTAATTTAGCAGGAGTTTGAAGTATGCTTCGGAACCGAAGGCCATATCGATGACGTCGAAAGGACATTAAATACAAGGGATTGGAAGAAGCAGGCAGAAAGGAAAGTGGCTCCAAGAACAAAGTCACTTATCACCGTCGGTGACAATATCATGGAAGCAGAAAAGCTACTCCGTGAATGCAGTCACTTCCAAGGAATATGACGAGCCTACCAAATACAAAAATCTAAAACCTCGTACTTGTAGAGCATAACTCTACCGCTATCCTCTAAAACTGCAAGTAGAGTTAAAAAATGATAAACATGGTAAAAGTTAAAAAAAGACAATCCATAATCCAAATTGCAACAGTTTGGGGCCCAAGAGACGCCACCCTTTCCATCCTTTTCTCTTCCATTCACCACAGACAGCTTCAGGATAGGCATATTGATAAAAGTATATGCATATTTATAAATGCATATGCATATTGGTAAATGCACCTATGCATATTAGTAAATGCACCTATGCATATTGGTAAATGCACCTATGCAAATTAGTAAATGCATATGCATATTTATAAATGCATATGCATATTTATAATTGCATATGCATGTTGATAAATGCATATGCGAATATAATAAGCATATGCGTTTTAGAAAAGCATATGCAAAATATGCAATGTCACAACCCTACTCATAACCAATGAATTAATGCAAAATATAAAATGAGTTAAATTACTTAAAGATACAGTCAGACCGGCAGGCATATTTTATTTCATAACTGTATTCGATAGATAAATATTTTTAATGTGTTCCTATGAAATGTTTCGCCTCAAATCACTATAATATTATACAGTATACTTAGTTACTTACACCTTGAAGCATTTCGTGGACGAAATGTCCTAAACCCTAAAACTAAACATATTTTACGATTGAAAGGAATTTTCCTTTCCGTCTGCACTAAGATTTTAATCTCAAATATTATAGTTTACATGAATTAATAGAAATATCTTGAACGAGAAACAACCATTGATGATGGTTGGCAATAAATTCGCGCTGTCAATAGTTAAATGTATGTAATTTGGCAGTCATTAAAAACTAAATGTTACACATTTTATTGTGCATATAAATATACACACTATTACAAGCAAACTTCGTAACTGAATCATTTAATGTCACTCCTGAAAATCTACTGAGACTATGATGGTAGTGCACGTTTTAGTTCCAACTTACGTGGGGGCCAGATGGGGTCTAGGCTGATTTTCCGAAAACGAATTGGCCGAAACCAAATTTGCCGAAAACTAATTCGCCGAAACGATTTTTCCGAATCCCAAATTGGCCGAAAACGGATTTGCCGAAGGACAAATTTTCCGAAAGACGAATTTGTCGAAAATTAAATTTAATGTATTCAAAAATAACATTCTGTTGGACTTGGTAGTTCTCATCATTATATCTTACGCATAAAAAAAACACATTTCTTATATGAGTTTGACAACACTATTGCTATATAAATTTGTATTCCTCTAATTCGATATCATTTTGCTAAATTCATATATCTAACTGTATATAATAAATAATAATATGTATGGCATTAGAAGTGTTGCTAGAAATCAATCTTTTTACCTGAAACAAATTTATTCATGCAAGTGAAACTATCGTTGAAGCTATAGGTATATTGGGAAGATATAAACATATCTAATACTAACAATTCATTACTAACAATTTTATATTTTAAACGCAATAAATGGAATAAATATTAATAATGTAAGCCACAAAACAGCTTCTGTATGGTATACTATTAACAACTGAAAAAAATATATGCAGTAAACATGGAATATTCACAAAAATGAATGAACACGCTAGAAACACACAATCTAAAAACAACCAAACGCTCAAATGAAAGAAATGCAACCTGCTCCCATAGCTGACTGACTGAATAAAGCGTGAACATCTTTAAAATAAGAAAAGACAAAGAATCATTTATTGGTACAAAGATTAAAGGATCATTTAGTCTAACTAAGGGTTATGATTTCTGTTCCACCCAAATCGAGTGCAATGTCAGGTGGACTGGGAAGTGAAACGACGTGCAGCAGTGGACCGATTCTGTAATTTTCAAAATCATTTACTAAAACGCACATAAAAGGTATAGCTAAGTTTTATAACAATAGTTATAGCAAGTATAAATACCCTAAATAAAGATATATATTAAGAAACCCTAAACAAATGCAGCAGACTAAACAAATACAGCAATTATAAACGCCCTAAAAGAAACTAACCGAAGATTTTTAGCCGTCCCAGATTTATCCACCAAAGACAAGTCACACAATGGGCAGCTCGTTCATGTAGCATGATCTAGAGTTAAAACCGCACAATAGTGAAATCTAGTAAAAATTAATTAAAGCACAAATTAAGAAACCCTAACCTAATAATGCTTACCACAAAAAAACATCCTACTGCTCTCTGGAAAGCTAGTTTCTATGACCAGTGCTGAACTATAATGCTAATAAATCTCGGTCAACGCCGAATACAGATTTTTGTTTCAACAATTTACTAAAACTCAGCATTAAAACAGGAATGGAAGTTCTCTTAAAACTGATATTTATTTGGCTAAAATTATAAATAAAATTTTATCCAAACGGATTGAACAATTTCGTTGTTTCGTTTCTTTTCTGTAACTTTTGTGTAATTTTACATTCTGTTATAAATAGGTCTTTCGGTAAATTTGTCTTTCGGCAAATTTGGCTTTCGGCGAATCTTCACCTCGGCGAATTCGTTTTCGACCAATTTGGTGTTCGGCCAATTCGTATTCGGAGAATCCGGTTCGGCGAATTACCGTTCGGCGAATTAGTTTTCGTAGAATTTGGTTTCGTTAAATTCGTTTTCGGAAAAACTGCCGGATACCGGTCAGAGGCACTATATCAAAGCCGTCTACAGTTCATCAGGCCGGACACCTCAGCGTCTATAGTTCATAACAGCTGATATACTCAATCATAACAAACGGAATTAATTGCTATGTATAACAAGGAGTAGTTGCGTTTCACGTCATGTTTTCTTTAAATAAACCAATAGTATCGAGTTGTTTTAGATCCTATAATCCAATAAAATTTAAAGCAATGTTGAATTAAGTACTGTATGAATATATTCAGTACAATTTTGATGGATATTTCTTCATATAAATTGATTAATTAGCTTACAAACTGACTTAGATTAAATCTTCGCAATCGTACAATGAATGGGCTTTCAGCGTACATTTAGTTACCGCTAAAATAATTAGTTTTGATTGGTATTAGGTAGGTTTGTTAGGTTAAATAAAAAATTGTCAACACAAATGAATATATTCACGAGATATTTATAAATACAAAATATAAATAATTTGGTATGTAACAGAATGCTAGTGTAACGTTAAGTTAAAAGTGTACAGTTTAGGTTTAATACCTAACTATTGAATTAGTTAAAAATAACTATTGGATTTGTTACCTAACTATTGAATCAATTAACTAACTATTGAATTAGATAGGTACCAAACTATTGAATTAGATAGTCACCAAACTATTGAATTAGATAGGTACCTAACTATTGAATTAGATAGGTACCTAACTATTGAATTAGATATGTACCGAACTATTGAATTAGATAGTCACCAAACTATTGAATTAGTAGTCACCAAACTATTGAATTAGATAGGTACCTAACTATTGAATTAGATAGGTACCTAATTATTAAATTATGACCTAACTATTATATTATGACCTAACTATTAAATTATGACCTAACTATTAAATTATGAACTAACTATTGAATTTGGACCTAACTACTATTGAATTTGGACCTAACTATTGAATTATGTAGATATAGTCAAATTATTTAATTAGGTACCTAACCATTGAATTAGGTACCTAACGACGGCTCTATCAACAGATATAGCTGATGGAAGTCCTAGAGTTTATTCACTAATTCAGTGTAATTTTTATATTAAATGTCCCTACGTAAAGTTTAATGAATAAAATTCCAAAGGTAAATTTGAAAATACCTATTTAAGTAAATGTTTAACAGTTTCTAACACTACAGTTTAAAATTACAGCAGAAAACACAATATAGACCGAAAATAATAGCTCTCCACCACGCACGCCATCCATGTTATTTAGCGATGTTTATTATGTTTGTTTGGGAGTAGTTGTTCAGCTGATATTTTTTGGTGTACGCCATCTACCTGATCTAAAGATGGCCTTGACTATATCCCACCCAATGAGGAAGCCAAATATTCCGTTTTTAGCTCTCCTGTAAAATTTTAATTTTCCACCTAGAATTAATAGAAGTCAATGAGTTTTTACGCTTCAAGAAAAACAAAGACAGTTTTGAAATACACGAATGATTCTTAACAAATAATTTTTTACGATATTTTTACAAGAGATTTTTTACAAGAGAGATTTTTACAATGATTTTAATAAGAGAGAAAACGGGAATATCATCTTCTGCTACAATGTTAGAAATGGTACAAGGATACTAAAAAACTTTTTTATTTTCAAAAATCTTCATTTCTTATTAAAACGAGATGCCAAAATCTAATAAATCACACCAACAAAAATGTGTTAATATCGAAAGTTACTCATACTGTGAAAATTTCAAAACAAAAGATCATTATTTCCTACACACTGAGATGTTTAACTTAAATTGCTTACCACAAAACTAAATTTTCTTCAAATTCCATTTTTTTCATGTCACTAATTTCATTTAGAAAAAAAGGTGGGTGACCATAAATGCCGACATTAATCTTCATCCAAAAACCTGATTCGAACTTTGCTAAATAAGAATTTAGAACAATTATTACGTAATATGTTACTTACTTACTTTACATAATTATCACCACTGGTAAGGTTGAACATTAAACAAATATAGTTAAGAGACCAAGGTTAACTTACTGGTGATTAGAATGATACCCGAGTCTCAAAATATAACAAGTACAATAATGAATTGATAAACATTTTCGAAATCTACTCCAACTTGATTAGGAAGTTCATCTTCTAATATTTATTTTACTTTCGTTGTATTTCAGAGAAAAATAAATCTCTAGCAATTTTTCCCAAGTTAATTAATTTCACATTTCCAAAAAATAACTTTAAGAATTGTACTGGTTTTATATACTTATAATTGGTATGGGTAATTGGGTATGCGACAACAATTGTGTAGGATTTGAAAAAATAGGAAATTAGAAAACTGTGATTTCTGTAATTAATATTTTGTAGTGACTCTTTCCTCTGCCTCTGATAGTACATCATCACATTGACTCTTTTCTCTGATAGTACATCATCACAGTGACTCTTTTCTCTGATAGTACATCATCACAGTGACTCTTTTCTCTGATATTACATTATCACAGTGACTCTTTTCTCTGATAGTATATCATCACAGTGACTCTTTTCTCTGATAGTACATCATCACAGTGACTCTTTTCTCTGATAGTACATCATCACAGTGACTCTTTTCTCTGGTGGTACATCATCACAGTGACTCTTTTCTCTGATAGTACATCATCTCAGTGACTCTTTTCTCTGTTAGTACATCATCACAGTGACTCTTTTCTCTGATAGTACATCATCACAGTGACTCTTTTCTCTGATAGTACATCATCACAGTGACTCTTTTCTCTGATAGTACATCATCACAGTGACTCTTTTCTCTGATAGTACATCATCACAGTGACTCTTTTCTCTGATAGTACATCATCACAGTGACTCTTTTCTCTGATAGTACATCATCACAGTGACTCTTTTCTCTTATAGTACATCATCACAGTGACTCTTTTCTCTGATAGTACATCATCACAGTGACTCTTTTCTCTGATAGTACATCATCACAGTGACTCTTTTCTCTGATAGTACATCATCACAGTGACTCTTTTCTCTGATAGTACATCATCACAGTGACTCTTTTCTCTTATAGTACATCATCACAGTGACTCTTTTCTCTGATAGTACATCATCACAGTGACTCTTTTCTCTGTTAGTACATCATCACACTGACTCTTTTCTCTGATAGTACATCATCACAGTGACTCTTTTCTCTGATAGTACATCATCACAGTGACTCTTTTCTCTGATAGTACATCATCACAATGACTCTTTTCTCTGATAGTACATAATATGGGCGTGGCATTTGCATCATCCTATATAGGGATCCTCTACATTCAGCAGTAACTAAGATAAAAAAATCATCATACAATATTTTGTATCGTTCTTTACTTTTAAAGATGGCGGCTGCAAAAAATACAGGATAATATTCTCCTGTTTATCTTTCTTTTATTAGTAAAAAACTATTATAGTAAAAAAAAAATCGACTGAAAACCTAACAATTGAAAGATTTTGAAATGATCCTACTTGAAATATATATCCACAATTTCATTATCTTAAAAACACTATTGTTTTTTAGAAAAGTATATAATTATGTATATATATATATTGAAACAATTGGATAATTGGGCTAAATTTCCAACCAAACTTCATATGAAGAAAAAATATCAATATGTAATATATTTTGATTACTAATACAGCTGTAAGTTCTTAGTAAATATTATTGAAAACCCTCTAAAAGTTACTGAAATTCTAATCATACATGTATCCCATAATGTATTTAGCTGTGACTCTTGCAGTGCTACTTTTGAGTAACTTACATTCTTCACAACTGATTAAATGAATAGATTGATAGACAGCACATTTAGAGAGTCATTGTGATGCTAATGCTATTATAATTACTTAATTTGAGTAACTTACTCAGCATGTATAATGCAGAGTAATTAATAATATTAATTACTATTTATTATTTAATATTATTGAGGTTCACAACGAGATTCTTATTTTAACCGCCCAAATTAAAACACCATTTTCTAGATCCTAATTCTATCTCAGAATATAATTATTCATGTACATAGGGAAAATCTGTATATTTTTATCTTAATTCTAACTCAGTATATACATAGGGAAAATCTGTATAATTTTAACTTACAAGGCAATGAGGATAAACATCACCAAATACTCCATGTACACTTAGTAGGTCAGGCTCTAATTCAGGAAAGGTCGAATGTTAATTCTGATGAGGCATGTTCTATAAATGAAAATATTTTGCTACTTCTGTGTTAAATGAAGTTTGTAGAATCATAAAATTGTTTGAACACGTAAGATTTTGTTAGTTCTTGTTTGAACATGTTAAATTTTGTTTAAGTACGTTGGAACTCTATTTATCATGTCAGAACCTGTTTGAAGATGTACTGTTGCAGGTTATAGTTATAGTGATCTGTTACTTATAGTGATGTTGTTTTTGATTGATTTACTGTTTTAAGAAGTATTATTACTATCGAAACAAAGGGTCAGATTAATTTCACTCACGTGTTCTTAACAAGGAAAAAGTCACTACTATTTATTATACTAGTTAGTTATTTTCCTCAACAGTCTAAGAGGTCAGATAGATGTTAGGTCAAAGTACATGCGACAGTTTGTTGGTGATGATTTATTTTCATTTTTCTCAGATTCACTATTATGCATTCAATTGTTTTGTTTTTAATCGAAAAATATTGTCTTCTTAAACAAAAAAAATCTGTTACATAAGGTAACTATCAATCGATTTTTGTGCGTTCGAATGATATGAATTGTTATAGCTTATACATCTAATTGTTACATTTAATCAGGCATCCATCAATAAATTGATTGTTGCGCGTTAGAATGATGTGGATTATATTAGTTTATGCATCTAATTGTTACAGTCCATAATGTAATCAATACTAATCATCAATCGATTGTTGCACGTTTGTATGATAGGAATTTTTACTGTTTATCATTCGAACGCGCAACATTCGATTGATAGTTGCCTTATTAAATGTACCAATTAGATGCATAAACTATAAAAATCAATATCATTCGAACGCGCAACAATCGATTGACGGGTGTACAATCGATCGATGGTTGAACAAACTATTGATCCGTAGAACGCGCAGCGAAATGGGTCGATATTGCGGATCAGTGAAACACGCGTGACTTCCACGATGTATATTCGACCAAACAATCTTTACCAGAATTAACTTTTCGCTCTAAGATTCTTTTGCCATAAGATTTTTCGTTAATTATTTTGAATTTTTGGTCAACAAAATGGATGGTAAGTCTCTAAATTTTTCTAACTACGTTTTAGATCTTGACGGATATTGGTTTCAAGGTTCAGTTAACGGCGATACGGAATTTTCTTGACGTATTTTCCAATAATTCCGTCATTTTTACGACTATCAGCCACCAAATAATTTCATCTGGAGAAATTTGATCTTATAAAATACAGTATGGGCCACAAAAATGTTTCAGCTTTTTCAAATACTTATAAATCGTTAACCAATTGACGAAAGCTTAAACAGAAAGATGGTATCCAACATACAACTATTGGTTACAAAATTCATTGTCAGGTCCAGGTTTTCCACCCTTCTCCTGATGATGAATAAAAATCTTTCTATTCGAAAGCTTGAAACCTGATAAAACCTTCAACGTTGAATTTGAATAACCTCTTAATAATATGGATTTTCTGTTTAGTTTGATTCTTTTTCTTCAAATACAGAAATATTGTTTAACCAATACTTATATGAAAGTTATAATTTTATATAAAGGGTTGTCATTAACTAGGAAGCTGGTATAGAATGCTGTAGTTAACTAGGAAGCTGGTATAGAAGGCTACAATTATCTAGGAAGCTGGTAAATTACCATTACCTAGTAATTTACCAAATATTTAAATTGATATTATATTTAAAACTTCATACAGATAACTAGATGCAACTCTAATAATTCAAGACAAATTAGATTTCCCTATTTTCTTACAATCTGGGTTTCTAAATTACATTTGAAAATGCAAATGATAAAAGTTTTGATGATCGAAAAAGAATGGTTTTTCTCGTTTATTCATATAAAATAATTGATAATATGAAGAGTAGAAAACTATTGAACAATAGGTCTATAGGTTTATATTGAAATAGTTATGGAAAATATTTTGCAATAATAGTTACAAAAGGAGCTTCCAACAATTTTACCATCTCTATGATTTTACGAAAACTTACGGCATTCTATCAACCTTTAAAGGTGAGAAACCATTTGTGCGTAATGTTGATGCTTTCTAATTCATTATATATGTCTATCTATGAATTGCTTTAGTAATATATATATATGGTTATTATCCTTCGCTCTGATTTCGATGCTTAAATTTGAAAATATAAGAACTTAACCGCAAGTTAAGAGCCTAAATGTACAACTTTTGGTAAAATTTTGCTTACATAATTTACTGTTACTTAAATCATGCTAGTAAATTCTACTTGAATCACATTTCTTATACAATATATTTAGAATTGGATGTGAATTATTGGATGGTTGATAATGAAACTTTAAAATTATTTTTGGGAAATATATTTAGTCTCGGAAAATATTCATATAACGACTATTGTATTGTGTCTCATTACTAATTTTCATTGTACATGTTCAACACAAAGACTCATGAAATAACTTAACAGGATGGTAACAAATAGAAATAATATAAATTTATGAGTTAATGTAACAGGATTTAGAGTCTTTTATCAAGCTAATATATTATGTCGAAGATCTTGTGTGATACTTTTAAGAAGTGAAAAAGTCGGAAAGTTCTTTGGGTGGTTGAGGAAAGGCTCCGCCCTCTTTGTTGTATCTTTTCAGTTCTTCAGTATACTGCAACATTGTTGGTTATATAAGTAGAATTATTCTAAAAATAAATAATATTTGCTTTATAAAATTAATAACCATTAATTGATTTGTAAATTTCAGTTGAAATTGAATATATATTAGTTTATTTTTTTGTTATTCATTTTATGCCCTAAGTATTTTTGTAAACTAGAGATTAACAAATTCAAGATTTTAATAGTAAAATATGAATAATAATTGGTGGATTATTGATGCTATTCCAAATTGAATTCTTGAACGTTGAAATACTCGACATATCAATATTCCAATATCAAAAAATGCAACAGATCAAAATTCCGAATGAAAAATATTTTCCATAACCACTATTTGGTGCGATACCATGGATTAATAACAAAACCTATCACATACTTTGGAACTGTTAATATGGGAGAATCATTAAACTTTAAGTATTTAGATACACTCATCTGTCAAAGCATATTGTATGTATGTAAATAAAACAATATTAACGAAACTTTGATTGGGTATTATGCATTGTGTAATTACATAGCAATCTGAATTACTGAACATAGTTTTCTTAGTATAGTAGTGATTCATTTTAGTATCTTGAAATTTAAGTAATAGTTATTATTAAAGATTATCATGTGTTTTCTTAAGTTAGTTATCTATGATATAATTATATATTTCATTAACTCTGTGTTAATTTACTGCTAGTCTCATATGGGATAATATTATATATGTATTCAATAACGAATTTTAATTCTTCATAATTACGATTTGTAGTATTTATTGATGCCACTATTTTTAATTTTCTTAAAAGAAAATATTGTTTTAATATTCAATGTCATCCGAAGCAAAGCGTCAGCATTCTTTCATTTAGACTCGTTAGTGACAATGTCACCTGACTAATTGCATACTGAGAGTATAAGTTCTGCTGTGTCTTGTTGCTTTGGGAAGTTCTGGTCTGAGGGGGAAAAAGGTGGCAAGTCAAAAATATTAGGTAGCGATTTTCCTTATTGATCGCAATGGGAAAATACAGAAAAACTGTGACATACAATGCAGAGCAATGGCATACAAGACAATACAAAAGCATACTCGCATGCTTTCTAATTTCTTAGTGTTTAAAGTTGTTTGCGTTAGAGGTAGCGATGTTGAAAATTATAAAATAATATGAGTTTATTTGCAAAAGGAGGAAGATGAATTTTTGATGATTAAATTTATTGTAAATACTGTAGTTTTTCGTATTTACTAATTAAATCTCAGTAGTGCAAGGTTATATTTTGTAACGATTTCTATCATATTTGTCTAAATAGCCCAATAATTGCCCCTTTAAATTATCATAATTGCAAAAAACTTTGTTTATACACTGATAGTAGCCACTTCAGAATTCTATCTCTTTATTTCTTCTTCTTCTTAAGCTTGACTGTCATTCGAAAATTGAAAGCTATAGAGACTGCATACAGACACCACAATCACAAACCCCCCACCCCCATCCCCAGCCATCACCAAGCGAGCAGCTCCACCACAGCCATCGTGTGCAGCCAGAGGTCGGCCGGGACAAGTGTGGTCGTCACTGTCGGGCTTTCGAATAAGTTCCGTGTGCCGTGGTTTGTGTTGTAGCATAATGGGCAGTTTGGAGATGTGTGGGTGATTGGGTCTATGTGGTTGAGTTATGAATTAAAGAAAGGTACTTTGCTAGTACGGAGCTGAGCAGTATGCAAGTTTTCTTTTGATGTTGTGCAAGAGTGTGTGTCATGTGATATCTATATCTGGTAGTTTAGTGTTAACTATCCTGTTGTTGGAGTAATGTTGTATTGTTATATAGGGTGCATTACTTGTGTAATTAGTGTTGCTTCTAAAGGATATTTGCCGGTATTTTAAGTTACTATTGTCCATGTTTGAGCGTGTTTGGGGTCTGGGTTATGCTCAATATCCCTAGATGTCATTAGTATATAGTCTGAGATGTGTGAGAGTGTGTGTGGAATTATTCATTGGTGTTAGTTTTAGTGGAAAGCGTGTGGCGTGTTTGGGGTGTAGGTTGTAGAACTGTACATGTTCATCTTTCGTCAGCACTCTGTTGGGTGCTGTGAGCAAGGCGTAGCTGGGGATTTTACCCTCGTTAGTTTCTGACAATTCGCCAGATGAAGTGAGGGCAAAAAGTTGGTTGCTGATGTCTGTGTGGATCTCCGTTGTCTTATTATCAGCCAGCCCATTGTCTGGTGGATTGAGAAAGGCACAGTTTAGTATAGTGTGTTGAATGCTCATCGGGATGATCTCAATGACCAATAGGCCAGGACCCGTGACGGCTTGACGAAAAAAGGTTGGTTTGTCCAATTTGATCCTTCTAGCTAGAAGGCTGGAACACTGTGTGAAAGCTGTAGCATCTTCGGAGGCATTCATCTATATTTTTAATTTTGAAATTCATTTCTTCAACGGAAGTAATAATATAAACTCAAAACTATAAATCATTTTTTTTATAAAGTAATATTGCAATTTTTATTCAATTAACTGGTATCTCTTGAAGTTTTTACTATCCTTGATATTGATCGATAAGAGATATTTTGAAATATAGCTACCACAGTCTGGGAAGTTTTTCTTAGGTTCATCTTAGTGGATTAAATATGACGACGGTAGCGTTACCAACGTCTTATAATTTAATTGGTATAATTAACCAGAGATATTAAGTTTTGATTCCTACTTTACCTTTTGAATTATAATTATTATTGTCGGACGTAAACAAATGCTAATTTTTGGAAAATAAAAAAAAGTGAAGAAAATGTGAAATTTATTTCAAAATGAAATAACTAAATATTTAGATCAGAATTCAGAAAGGCTCTATTGACGATCTTAGGAAGGTCGAACTGAACATATTAGCTTCAATAAATTTTTCTGTAGGACCAACCCCCATTGAGTCTATAGACTTTTCGTGGAGCCCCTTTTTCGGCCCCAAAAACAGGTTTTTCGGCCACAACGGGGGAGGGGGGCTCCAAAATGAAAAAAATTTACCCGAGCAACTTCAATTCACAACAGCATTTTACACCTTATGTCAAAATCTCAGCTCAATCAGACGAGTATTATTGGTAGCTAGCAAAATTAATGATAAGGGTTGACAGACGTTTCGCCGAAAGTCGTTTCGTCGACAGATGTTTTGTCGACAGACGTTTCGTCGACAGACGTTTTATCGACAGACATTTCGTCGACAAGACATTTTGTCGACAGGATGTTTCGTCGACAAATTTTTGTAAAGGGGATATTAACACACTCTATTGTCACGAAACATGTACTTTAACAGAATAATGTATCAAACCATCAAATTACAAAAATGAATAATGGTAAGGAGGAAAACTATTAAATAAATTTAAATAGCTTTTCCACTTTAATATTAAACCAGAACTACCCAGAAGTAATTTAAAAAAATTGTATAAGCAAGACAAAAATTTAAAAATATATCGTACCAAATAATGAAATCATTGAAAACTAAAGGAGTGAATCCACACACTAAGAGCATTCTTAGGTTTAATTCTTCGTCTATATCATATGAAGAATATATTTAGTCTATATTTAGCAACAACCTAAAATATCGACAAGCATTCAATGAAGAGTTTTCTTTAAATAAAAACTTGCCATTCAATCTAGGATTAGCTTTCAATTACCGAACACTCGCAGTAGTCGAACAGTGGGCACTTACCGACTGAAAGTAACTTGTTAATTACAAATCCAGCGATTTAAATCTTATTATATTATGAAACGTAAATTATTGATATGAAATTGTTTCAAATTTTGAAAATAATAAACGTAACTCAACCCAGAATTATAAAATTACTTTAAAATAATTTGTTATTATTGAGTAGTTTTGATTTAGTATTGAAGTATAAAACGATTGAAATATATTAAATAGTTTTCCTCCTTACCATTATTATATTTTGTAACTTGATCATTTGATACATTATTCTGTTAAAGTACATGTTTCGTAACGATAGAGTGCATTAATATCCCCTTAACGAAAATGTGTCGACGATTCGTCCTGTCGCGAAACGTCTTTTCGACGAAACGTCCTGTCGACGAAACGTCTGCACACCATGATAAGTGACTTAGCACACTAATGATAAGTGACTTAGCACACTAATGATAAGTGACTTAGCACACTAATGATAAGTGACTTAGCACACTACTGGTAACTGACTTTTCCTGCTAATGATAAGTGACTTTTCCCGCTAATGATAAGTAACTTAGCACACTACTGATAAGTGACTTAGCACACTAATGATAAGTGACTTAGCACACTACTGATAAGTGACTTAGCACACTAATGATAAGTGACTTAGCACACTACTGATAAGTGACTTAGCACACTACTGATAAGTGACTTAGCACTCTACTGATAAGTGACTTAGCACACTACTGATAAGTGACTTAGCACTCTACTGATAAGTAACTTAGCACACTACTGATAAGTGACTTAGCACACTAATGATAAGTGACTTAGCACACTAATGATAAGTGACTTAGCACACAAATGATAAGTGACTTAGCACACTACTGATAAGTGACTTAGCACTCTACTGATAAGTAACTTAGCACACTAATGATAAGTGACTTAGCACACTAATGGTAAGTGACTTAGCACACTAATGATAAGTGACTTAGCACACTAATGATAAGTGACTTAGCACACTAATGATAAGTGACTTAGCACACTAATGATAAGTAACTTAGCACACTAATGATAAGTGACTTAGCACACTAATGGTAAGTGACTTAGCACACTAATGATAAGTGACTTAGCACACTAATGATAAGTGACTTAGCACACTAATGATAAGTGACTTGTAGCTAGTGATACATTTAGTAACGGATGAAACCCATTGTTAAAAAATTCAATAATAAAACTCTTATCTGATTTTAGCCAAGAGAGATGAAAAGTATTGTAACGTTTGAAATCTATAACGATATAAAATGAGCAAATATTCAATAGTCCACACGAATATAATAAGAATGGAGTAAGTGATAAAAGTCATTGCAGTAACATAGTTAGCCAAATAGTAATTCTTAATTTTAAATCCTACAAATGTTATAGAATCTTTCCCACTTTTACAATTATGGTCGCTGTATATCTTCCAACATTAAATGTAGAAATATTTGATTTTGATAAAATATATATATTCACTCATTGAAAAAGGTTTGATTTTTTAATAATCTGGGATAAGAATTGTATCGAATCCAATTATCGGAGTTCACCTCGAAAAAAAAAAAAAAAAAAAAAAAGAGATTCAGGTGATGACGTTGTATTACTACTTTATATTATAAGGAATTGTTCCCACTACATATATTCGCTATTCTATTTACTGTGATCAACACCAAATGTTGTTGTTGCTGTTTCAGTTCCCGCTGTCAAATCCAGATGGCGCTCTTTAAAATAGAAATTTCCGAGAGTGGTGTATCTTATTGTAGTATAATATCTTCGCTATTAGTACATAATGCAATTTACTCTAATTCAATATTCTAATAGCAAATTATTAGTACATCAATCATCTTTCCATATTTATTATGTAATATTTAAGGTGTATATTACTGATCTCTACAGATAGAGATGCATGACCATAATAATTCTTAGTCATATAATTCTGAGCAAGCTGTGTAATATTATTTTGTGTCGATTTTCCTCTTTTGGACTAATTCTGTGATTTTCAATCATTATCAGATCTGAAGGTTACTGGATATTATAGACCACTGTTGCTACTTACCTATGCGTAGGATTTGATAATAGATACTAATTATTGTTCACATTTGATGAGATTTTCAGAAATGAATATTTTACAGTTTCAATGAGGTATTTCCCTATTTCAGTGATTTAGCCCTTTTTTCTCCTGACGGCATCTGCAGTAGCCATGAAATTATATGCTATTCTAATACGTTTGTGGTCCAAGCTATTATGTGTATGTTTGTTTGTGGGCTTCCCTTCAGCAATATACTTGATGGAAGCAGAAAGGATGACGGAAATTTCAATCTTGTTCCCAGGCTAATATGTAACATGACGGAAATTTCCGCGCTGGGCCTGCTAATAGTATACTTAATGTATTTTTTGAAAGTTATGATATACAACGTGCTATTGTGATTAATAAGAGGGTTTCAAAAAAATTGTTTAAAAGAAATACAAAAGTAGTTTCAGGAGCGGAAAGGTTAATAACTGAATTAATATTGTTCATCAATTATACAGGGAATGAAAGGGAATTATTTATTATCACAAGTATAGCAAAAATAGGCTGTTGGGAGAATGTTCGAAAATAGAGAAAAGTTCAATTATCATATCGAATAGCTAGGCTTATATTGAATATTCGTACACTAGTATTATGAGGTTATTTAATCTCAACGTTGAAGGTTCTATCAGGTTTCAAGCTTTTGAATAGAAAGATTTCTATTCATCATCAGGAGAAAGGTGGAAAACCTGGACCAATAGTTGTATGTTGGATACCGTCTTTCTATTTCAGCTATCTATCTTTTTGTTTATTATTATTAATTAACCCATAAAAAATCAAAATGTGAAAACAAAATTTGAAAATTTGATATTACCTATAGCTACAGTTGACAAAATTCATTCTCTAGAAAAATTCTACTTTCTTTATATTTGTAACAAGCTATAGAGGCGCGATAAAAAAAATGCAACGTAAATTATAGGAAAAGAATAAGAAAACAAAAGAGTTTGGTTTACCAACACTCACGAGACACTGGACACACCTTCAATTTTACAGACGTCAAAGTTTTGCAACAAGATCAAAATGTTTGTCACCGAAGAAGATTAGAATCATTTTATACACTGCATCATCAAAATTCAATTAATAGAGCATATGATGTAACACCTGCATTGATACCCATTGTTAATAAATGCCGTAACTGATTTATAACACATCTATAGTTTGAAGAGTCAACAGGAAACTTTGAAACATTATAAAATAAAACTAAAATAGATGTGTGAACATGAGTATCTTCGAAATAAAAAATAGAATAATAATATTAAAGAAATAGATCTATAGCTACAGAGGTTGACCGTTTTCTATCTCGCTTCAATAGTTAGAAGAGTCAAAATAATAAAATGAAATTTATAAACATGAAATTTGAAGAAAATTTATAGAAATAGATCTATAGCTATAGAGGTTGACCGTTTTCTATCGCGCCTCTATAGTTAGAAGAATCCAAATAAAATGAAATATATAAAATTGAAATGAAATATAATAATAATTTATGTATAACATTTCTTCAATCAACTGTTTTTCTATAACAGAGAATTATATGCTTTAAAATATATTATAATTTGAAGAATTTTAAGTTTTCTTAGTTCTATGATTCAGGTAGTTCTAGATAACTTGTGAAATGAAAGTTAAATAATTAATTAATTTAGTATAAGTTTAACGTCTGTTTTGGAACCAAAAGCCATATCACTGACGACAAAAGGGAATTAAATACAAGAGATAGGAAGAAGCAGTCAGAAAGGAAAATGGATTCATGAACAAAGTCACTTAACACCGTCGGTGTTAAGTGAGTACTCTGTGAGTGCAGTCACTTACCTAGGAATGTAACAAAAAGTGACACTAAGCACAGGTTACTGCACTCACAGATGGAAAAAAATAATGAAGCTGATCTATTCGATCAATTTTCCTTTCGATCAATAATTGGAGGGTTGAGAGGTAAAGTTGGGTAACTACGATCTTGTCAGAACTAACCATACTTTACCTCACACGTCTAATCTTATATTTACTGAACGGTAAAGTTGGGTAACTCCTGGCAGGTTATACACTCATTTCGCACATTTAGTGAGTGGTAAACTCGAGTGTGGAGTTACCTAACTTTACCTCAACACCAAATGGTGTGTGCAGTGAGAGGCACACTTGGGTGAGTTTATACACAACTGTGCTTCTAAACAGTGTTGTCGATACGGTGAGAGGTAAAGTCGGGAAAGAAGCAACCCAACTATCCATTTTACAGGTCTAGTTGATCCAAATGAAATAATATTTTATCCAAGATAATATAAATTTTATCCAAGTGAATTTGAATTTGCTCAATGTGAAATTGAATTTGATACATGTGAAATAATACTTGATCAAAGTGAAATAATATTTGATGCAAGTGAAATAATATTTGATCAAAGTGAAATAATATTTTATCCAAGTGAAATAATATTTGATCTACGAGAAATTATTGAATATTTTATTATTCCGATACCTCACATTTTGTGTTTTACAAGAAAAAAGTAACGCTTTTGACATTTAATATATAAAAAATAAATTTGTATAATTTATGAGAGATTATGATTGGCCACCATAATCTCTCATTGCTCACCATAATCCTTCATTGCCCACCATAATCCTTCATTGTTCACTATAATCCTTCATTACCCACAATAATCCTTCATTGCCCACCATAATCTTTCATTGCCTACCATAATCTTTCATTGCCTACCATAGTCTTTCATTACCCACCATGTTCTTTCATTGCCCACTATAATCCTTCATTGCTCACCATGATACTTCATTGCCCACCATAATCCTTCATTATCCACCATAATCTTTCATTGTTCACCATAATCTTCCATTGCCCACCATTATCTTTCATTGCCCACCAAAATAATTCATTGCCTACCATAATCCTTAATTGGCCACCATAATCTTTCATTGCTCACCATAATCTTCCATTGCCCACAATAATATTTTATTGCCTACCATAATCTTTCATTACCCACCATGATCTTCCATTGCCACCATAATATTTTATTGCCCACCATAATCTTTCTTTGCCCACCATAATTTACCATTGCCCACCATAATCTTTCATTGACAACCATAATGATTCATTGACAACCATATTCTTTCATTGCCCACCATAATCTTCCATTGTAATAATTATTCATTGCCCACCATAATCATTCATTTACAAGCATAATCCTTCATTGCACACCATAATCCTTCATTGCCCACCATAATCTTTCATTTCTCACATTAATCCTTCATTTCCCACTACAATCCTTCATTACCTACCATAATCTTTCATTGTCCACTATAATCTTTCTTTGCCCTCCATAATCTTTCTTTGCCCTCCATAATCCTTCATTACCCACCATAATTTTTCTTTGCGCTCCATAATCTTTCTTTGTCCTCCATAATCTTTCTTTGACCACCATAATCTTTCATTGCCCACCATAATCTTTCATTGCCTCCCATAATCTTTCATTGCCTCCCATAATCTTACATTGCCAACTATAATCTCTCATTCCCCACCACAATCTTCCATTGACAACCATAATCTTCCATTGCTCACCATAATCTCCCATTGCCCACCATTATCTTCCATTCAATGCACATCCTAAAAATGTTTCATTGCCAACCATAATAATATATCATGGCCAACCAAAACAATCTCATTGCCCACCATAATAATCTCCAAAATCCTCCATTTTAATTTGCCTATCTATATCTTTCATGCATTATACGTAAAGTTTATTTACTTTAAAATCAGTTACATAAAATTTATTAACATAAATACATACAAAATACCCCTTCCTAGTTCACGTCCCTAAATGAAATAGGGACGTGCACTAGGAAGGGGGTATTTATAAATTAATTTATCTCAAATTTCATTAAATTTCATCTGATCAAAATATATTGCATAAATAGATATTAATTGACAGAAAAATTAGTATCTTAACTACAATACAAATAATACCAAAAAGGAATATTTGAATTTGAAATTCAGCTAATTAAAGAATATAGATTTGGAAAACAAATTGAAATATATATACTCTTGCTTTCTCTTAAAATGGTTATCAATATAAAAAAATTATTAATTTATGATTACCCCCTTCTTAGTACTCGTGGAATTACGGTCAGATGAAATGTTATTCCACAACGTGCAAAAGAGTCTATGGGAAAATGTAACCACATTTAAAAAAATGTTTATTTTTTATTTTATTATCATTATTTTTGAGAATGTGAGTTTGATGAAACGGACTATATAATGGTAGAGTAAGAAACCGGAACAAAATGAAACGAACACCATGGTCAGATAATGAGAGAGAAATAGGGATTTTAATAAAGTTTAAATTGATGAGGTTAATTCCAAACGTTTGTTAGAATGTTCGATATCTTAGTAATATTACGATACCAGTTTTGCTACATTTTCTTTAGTAATTAACTCAAGCTTAATTGACCAACTAATGTTTATTGGTGGTCAATTATAACCCAATTAAGATCCCTGGTTTACTACTAAATGACTATAGTATCTATGTACCTGTCTAATTAATAACAAACTAATGTTGCTATGGGTTACTCAAGGTTCACAGACTATAACAGGTTAAACGAATGGGGAAAACATTGCAATTGAGAAAACAATATTTTCTGTCTTCCTTCTTGAATATCTCTTAAACGGTAGATTAAACTTGCGCGTGAGTCAGAAAAGAATTCTTTATAATTTAATAATCTATCGAATGATATAAAAAATATTTTAATAAAATGGTTATTATCACTGCAAAACCAACAAAAACTAACTGCTATTCACTACGACAATTAGCAATGGAAGGAAGAATTTCTGTCTTTCTTCTTGAATATCTCTTAAACGATAGATTAAACTCGGGCGTGAGTCGGAATAGAATTCTTTAGAATTCAATAATCTATCGAATGGTATAAAAAATATTTCAAAGAAATGGTTTTTCCACTGTTAAAAGAACAAAAGGCTAACTGCTATTCACGTCATTGTCCGTTGATTAATGGGCACTGGTCAACATTTTCATCCGCTTTAATTACTGTAGCTAAACGACTAAAATAAAAACAAACATAATTTGAAATTATGAAATAAGAAATAAACAATGTAAAATGTCAATCATTTGTAACATAGGTTTCATAGGTTTTAATCTAATGAATAGGTTTTCATATAAAGAATTTGTAGACTCAGCTCTTAGTAACAATTCGTACTATTTCTATTCGTTTAACCTGTTATAGTCTATGAACCTAGGGGTTACTATTCACTAGTCCGACGCCCCAATAGTTCAACACTTTAGTAATTTATTACTAATTTAACATAAAATATATGTATATCGGGGCACGTGCCACCCCCCGAACCCCCTTGCCAAGTCATTAAACAATCATGAAGTGTGCCGTACAACAAACTACATATACAACAAACTACATTAAATGATGAAATACAATGAGGGAATAAATAAATAATAAATATATATAGAATATATATAGAACTAAAGTAATATGAAAGAGTGATATTAAATTTAAAAAATGAAAGAAATTAAAAATTACTTTATTATTTAGATTAGTTATTAATTTTTTTTAATTGAAAAATAAAAACGAATAATAACATAGAGAGATATAACTGTCGGACTAGGGGACGTCAGCCAGCATAATGGCACGTCTTCGTTGCAAGGTAATTTCTACTATAAAATAGTGTTTCTATGTACTTTACCGAGTAACTA
The DNA here is from genome assembly GCA_947561585.1 of Caprella mutica. Classification (NCBI taxonomy): domain Eukaryota; kingdom Metazoa; phylum Arthropoda; class Malacostraca; order Amphipoda; family Caprellidae; genus Caprella; species Caprella mutica. Next base: position 18,520 of record CANNZV010004361.1, on the reverse strand, counting down.
ACTACTCAACTACATTTCATACTGTGTATCTTCTATATACCTCAATGACCGAAAATAATTTGAACTTCATTAGGTATAATAATGTTACATAATTTAAAGCGCTATCGGTATAATTTGAAATTAAACAGATCATTAATTTCCTCATAATCACGAGTAAACTAAGTCATAAAATATACATTTTATTTGATAGTCAGTCAGTGTTTAAAATCTTGAATATGATAGAGTCAGATAGACAGTGGTTTACTAAACGCAAGTCCACCCCAATTGACTGTATAAGAACAAACCTATTTACAAACATTCAAGCTTTGAATGACCAGAAACTAATACAATGAATTACATTAGATGTTACCACGAATGTATAGTATATATTTGTAAATAAAATAACAGTTTATAAAGAAATAGAAGTACACAGTTAAAAACATTATTTTTTCTCTTTGTAATCATTCACCGCCAAATTATTTTCCCCAAATCTGTATATCCCTACTTACTATATAGTATTATTATACTATATTATTATACGTTCACACGCAACGCCCCCCCCCCCCCCCTCTATCAATAGTTTTTAGCTACCTACCGAAATGTTTAACAAATTAATGAGCCTAGAACAGCAAAGAGGAGCTATTACATGACAACTGATAGATCTCTGACTATATTGTTATAACCAAATTATATTCTAATGTTAAACTAACATATAATTATTATTGGATATGATTATTCTAGAATCTAAAATAATCATGCATTTTCACAACTATGGTCGTTGTTAAAAAAATATTATTGAAATATATAAAATCAATCAAATTCTGGATAAAAAGATGTATTATTGTGACTGTTATTTGAATGACGATTTGTGATATATTGAGTAAATTTTATACCTAATGGTAATTTTACATATAATATGGTTCATACTACCTAGTTTAATTATTCGATTGAGGTATTTGTTATTAAATTTAAATAAATATTGATTAGTTATGTACAATTTGGATAGCAGACTTATAAGGGTGAGTGAAATATCTTATAATTATTATTCTATACTCATATTAACCTTTTTTACTCGTTCGTAAAACTAGAACCGTTCGATAACTCGGAACTTACCGTATAGATAGGTATGATTCACTTGGTTGTTTTAGTAACGTGGTACCTAGCAACATACAGTCTTTTAGTTAAAACTTATAGGAAACTTAACAATGTTCGGACACCCATAGTACTCGGAAAGTGAATATTCTACAACATAATTAGGTAGTTAATAGTAAACTAAGAAATGCTTTATGTTTTCGGTTATATTACTATAAATAATGTAATTATTAAGTTGAAGATTTCATTACTATGATAATAGTGAAATATTGTTGTAACTTATGAGTTACCATGATCTTATCTTCTTTGTAACTTATAAATTAAATTAAATAACACTAGTTATATATAGTACGTATCATAGGATATTTTAAAGATTATACTTATCCATTAGTTCTCTCTTACTCTCAAGTAAAAGAGAGAGAAAATATTTGTGATTGAGCAACGAGTGCTTTACTTCACTCACTATTTGGTGCATAGAGTGACATAATATAAGGGGGGGGGGGGTTGTAAGGGAGGGGGCTAAGGGGGACAGGGGAGAGTAGCGCTATGGTTAGTAGTGGCGTGATGTGTGCTATCCTCCAATAATCTCATTAATGAAATATTTATTTATTTCCTAATAATATTTACCTTGTTGGCAATATATCATGTACATTTAAGTTTATTTCACAACACTGAATCAGTCACAGTTAACACGTACTGCAAATAATGATCATCATATTGTTTTTACAGGATGGCATATTTCTCTATACCTGTAAATAATATAAATCATTCACTGCAATTTAATTATTAATTTATGTATAGTTTATATATTTGTTACTAGGCCCTATAAATAAACAAATAAATAATTTAATCATTTCCCCTTCAGTCTAGGGAAATCGGTGATACCTAAGTAAGTAGTGTCTCAGATGATTGACAGATGATTGACAGCTGTACAACCAGTGACATAAGTCAGGCAGCCAGTGGAAGTGACTGTATTTTCGCGCGCTTGACAAAATTAAGACAGTTCACCACTTCACATGAATGTGTATACTGGTAGTTATAAAATCTTCAGACCGGTTTGTTATTTGAAGTTAATTATTTTGTGACTTTGAAATAAAACAGTGTCATTGTATATTTCCCTTCTGCTCAAATGTTTGTGGTTTTAGAATGGCTGTTTGACAATAATATTTATTGCTTTAAGAGAGTGAATAAGAGTTTCAAACTCTGTTACATGTAATGCATTTGGTGAGGGTAATTAACCACCTACTGTTTTCTCTAGGCCAGAGGTTTTCTGTGGTTTACTTTATAGAAATAACGAGCTCTTGAGGTTTCATGTATCCTAACAGATATCAAGTTTGATGCTTCTTTTCTGTGAGAAAGTAATTAGTTTAGTAGGAAATATAGGAGGAGTTATTTTTGAATTGGTCAGTTTCTATTAGTTGAGGGTAGAATTAGGGACAGCCTACAGGAGGGTTGAGAACCAATCGGAATTGGAGAAGTGAGATCAGCGGCATCTTACGTTTGGATTTGGGTGGAGTTTTAGATGAATCTGGGGAGTATATAAGCGGTGGATTGAGATTATGAAGGAGTCTTACTCTGTCTGTCGTCACTCTCTGCTTACAAGAGTGTCTTAAGTAGTTTACCGGTCTGGATAAGACCCCGGCGGGGTGAAGTCTTCTCTCACCCCAGCCTTAGGTGACCATCGCAGGACTTACTCGATGAAGATCTCCGCCCGTCATAGTGGTGGAGATAGGATCCTTTGCAAGTGACTGAATCTTGCAATTCAATGGATCCCGGCAGCAGAGGTTGTATCTTTACGGCAGAGTCGAAGCCAAATGAGACAGGATGTGGGAGCCAAGAACTGAAGTCTATTGCAGAATAACTTCTGACGTTGCAGAACTACTTCTCATGTTGCAGAACAGACATTCAATAAGCAGTAGGAGTCTGAAGTCAGAGTCACCATCATCCTACCGAGATTTGCACGATTTGTCGTCCACGTCAATTAACAAAGTTCTAGTGGAGGACTTCAGCCGTTCCCAATACTAGTACTAGTACAGTGGTTCCGAAGAGTTTTCAGCCGCATCAACTCCATTAGAAATTCAGTAACCCCATCCGTATTTCCTCAGTGATTGTGTCAGTGTTTGTTTGTGAAAAGTATACTCTCAACCTCCAATGATTGACCCATGTTGTAAGTTAAACTCCTCCATAGGTAGATATTTGATTAATTGAATTAAATGTACGATGTATATGTAGGATTTACTATTTCTCGAACTTTTTGTCTGATCGATTACTTAATTAGAGTACACCTAATTTAAACTATGACTGTGTTTCATTTAACCTTGTTATTTTGGTACGATATTTGATTTGATGTTAGTTAATGAAGTGATGGAATTAATGATTATTATTGACAAGTAACGTAAACAGTAAATTAGACAAATTGATTATTCTTTCTAGGGAGAATCGTAACCCACGTAAATAAATGCCCGCTCGGCACTAATTAATAACCACGCTACCATGTGAATGAAAGAACTTAAATACTGGAAATATTGAATATGACTATTGAAATAAAGAAATGCCTATACGGCAGAAATAAGAAACACCCCCCCCCCCCTCAGGGACCCCCGAACATACATTGGTGGCCTAGCGTTGGGATAATCAATTTGTTTTATGTTGCAAATCGTACCAGAAAACAAGGAATGTAGGTTGACTTACTTGTATTTTATTGCATTGTAGAATGTTTGGTCTTTATTTCTTATATTAATGATGTGTAATTTTTTTTTGATGTTGTAATAATTTGAGGGATATTAAGTCATTGCAAAGTTAGGTCCCGAATCGAAGGGCAGGGAATATAACTCAGAGGTACAGATTGTTGGAATGGCAGTGGTAATTAATAGAGGTAAATACTTATATTATTGTGTAGGTAGAGTCAGGACTGAACTCAGTTAGATGGGATATTAGTAACTAAAGTGGTACTTATGATAAGAGGTTAGCTATGTGGAATAGCGACTGTAATTGAGTATCACCGTAGAGAAGCTTAGGGACCCCTACTGTTTCAACTAGTGGTGTTAGTGATGGTACATGACATTAGGATACTATATACGGGAATTTAGAGTTCGTGCAAGTTAGTTTGAGGGTAGGTAACTGTATTTCCAAGGAATATTTAGATTTGACTATCAAATAGGATAGGTAATGGATATTAGGGATAACTGATAACTGCGTATTGATATATGAATTAATTGATCACTAATTTGATATAGCAATTTACCCAAGGGTCCAGTTGCAACTTTCACAGGTTGTATTCTTTATTGTTGGATTATCAGAATATCTATGACCATTGAGAGATAAAGAGGTTCAGGACTGTAGATTTTTAATAGTCGAGCGTAGAAGGTATTTTGAGATACGGAAAATGGTCTAGAATAGAGGGAGGTATTTTGAGGAATTACCTAAAGTAGAGACAGGGATTTGAGGAAGCCTGAGATTGAGGCAGAGATTTTGAAGAGTTATAAATAGCAAAGATAGACAGAGGCAAATGATGAATTGTCGGGCATATGAAGTTGAATTGAATCTCTCTGGAGTAGTATTAAAAGTGTACACTTAAATAATGGAAAGTCCATATGGTGGAGGAGAGCACAACTATAATAGAAGTTGATTGCATACCTCAGGTCGTGTCCCTCTACTGTAAAGAAGTATGAGGAGGTTGAATTTGTTATGACTGGTGCCGTCTTAATTTCAATAATCCTTTTGGCCAATTTAAGTGGTTTTTGTAATTAATTGCTTTCGGGCACGGCTTTCGTGAAAACGATATTCCTACGGGATGCCAAGATGCGTCAACTGTTTTGGGCAAGTGAAGCTAGCTTGCAGTGTTACGACCGGTTGAAAGGTAATAGAGACCTTGTTGATTTTAGACTCAGAGATGATTGCAAACTAACGAAGAAAGTTATGTGGAGCCCAGTGCCTATTTTTCTCAGAGAAATAGAGAAGTTGCTAAATGACAATTGAAAGGGAATTCTTGATATTAGAATAGTGATAGGATAGTTCAGAAATAGTGAAATTACTTAAGGACCAGAGGATAGGTACAGTTAGTGGTACTCAGGCGTAGGGAACCAATTTAAGGGTGCAGATGTTATTGGGAAAGATGAATAGTGGTGTAGTTAACCACAGGTTGTAAACAGAAGTTAGACTTGTTTCGTATTTGAAGGGACTGACAGGAAATTACTAATTAGTGAGGAATTTATTGTGAGCTATGAAGGAATCTTCAATTTTGAGAATTGATTAAAGTAAAGTAAATTATGAATCTTTAATCCAAACATCTAAATTAAATTAGGATAAAATTGTAACTCATCCATACCTTTTTAATCTTAAGATAATTATGTAATTAATTTTAAGATGGTCAGACGAAGGTTCGTTAGGTAGGCTAGCTTTAATATGTAATGAGCACTATTTGTAGTATTATGCATTTGCATTGTAAGAAATAATCTGGAGGAATTTCTGTAGTAATGAAATTGGAGTATAAAAATGGAGGAACCTATGTAATTTCTGTCATTGGTAGACATGAAGAATTATTGAAATAGGAACAGAGAATTGGAAAAGGAATTTTGATATGTTCATTGTCATTTTGAATCAATGATTTTTAAAATGTGTTTGACAGATATATGGAGATGGGTCAGAGATAAAGAATTGTCATTATCGGAATTGGTTGATTAAATGTAGGTAGAGTTACAATAAGAATGGTGTCATTGTAGTTTGATAATTAGTGTACGCTCATTTAGTTTAAGGTAATTTTTAAGGATAAATAATCTAAGGATATTTTTTCCCATTGTAATAATAATATTGTCACGACTCGAATAATATTACCTACATAGAATTCATATTTGTTTGAACAAAGAATTGTATTGATTAATTTGTTTTTGGTGATATTGTGTTGCTTTTGATTTTATTATTTTTTTGTATTCAATAATATTGTGTTTTGATTTTGGAAATAATTTTGATACTAGGATGCTATTATTAAGGGACAATTTTTTTTTTGTAATGATTAGATTTCTAATGAGCACAAGGGAAGTGTGTATTCGTAAACGTCTGATGGCCGAGGCTTACCGTTTTCTATGAATATTTCTACTTAACTTTGAAGGGAGTACCAAGATAAATTGTAACGTACATGTAGTGTGATGAAGAATCAGGGTAATTTTTTTTCGGTCTGAATATTTTTTCCACAGAGGGGGTTATGTATACTGGTAGTTATAAAATCTTCAGACCGGTTTGTTATTTGAAGTTAATTATTTTGTGACTTTGAAATAAAACAGTGTCATTGTATATTTCCCTTCTGCTCAAATGTTTGTGGTTTTAGAATGGCTGTTTGACAATAATATTTATTGCTTTAAGAGAGTGAATAAGAGTTTCAAACTCTGTTACATGTAATGCATTTGGTGAGGGTAATTAACCACCTACTGTTTTCTCTAGGCCAGAGGTTTTCTGTGGTTTACTTTATAGAAATAACGAGCTCTTGAGGTTTCATGTATCCTAACAGATATCAAGTTTGATGCTTCTTTTCTGTGAGAAAGTAATTAGTTTAGTAGGAAATATAGGAGGAGTTATTTTTGAATTGGTCAGTTTCTATTAGTTGAGGGTAGAATTAGGGACAGCCTACAGGAGGGTTGAGAACCAATCGGAATTGGAGAAGTGAGATCAGCGGCATCTTACGTTTGGATTTGGGTGGAGTTTTAGATGAATCTGGGGAGTATATAAGCGGTGGATTGAGATTATGAAGGAGTCTTACTCTGTCTGTCGTCACTCTCTGCTTACAAGAGTGTCTTAAGTAGTTTACCGGTCTGGATAAGACCCCGGCGGGGTGAAGTCTTCTCTCACCCCAGCCTTAGGTGACCATCGCAGGACTTACTCGATGAAGATCTCCGCCCGTCATAGTGGTGGAGATAGGATCCTTTGCAAGTGACTGAATCTTGCAATTCAATGGATCCCGGCAGCAGAGGTTGTATCTTTACGGCAGAGTCGAAGCCAAATGAGACAGGATGTGGGAGCCAAGAACTGAAGTCTATTGCAGAATAACTTCTGACGTTGCAGAACTACTTCTCATGTTGCAGAACAGACATTCAATAAGCAGTAGGAGTCTGAAGTCAGAGTCACCATCATCCTACCGAGATTTGCACGATTTGTCGTCCACGTCAATTAACAAAGTTCTAGTGGAGGACTTCAGCCGTTCCCAATACTAGTACTAGTACAGTGGTTCCGAAGAGTTTTCAGCCGCATCAACTCCATTAGAAATTCAGTAACCCCATCCGTATTTCCTCAGTGATTGTGTCAGTGTTTGTTTGTGAAAAGTATACTCTCAACCTCCAATGATTGACCCATGTTGTAAGTTAAACTCCTCCATAGGTAGATATTTGATTAATTGAATTAAATGTACGATGTATATGTAGGATTTACTATTTCTCGAACTTTTTGTCTGATCGATTACTTAATTAGAGTACACCTAATTTAAACTATGACTGTGTTTCATTTAACCTTGTTATTTTGGTACGATATTTGATTTGATGTTAGTTAATGAAGTGATGGAATTAATGATTATTATTGACAAGTAACGTAAACAGTAAATTAGACAAATTGATTATTCTTTCTAGGGAGAATCGTAACCCACGTAAATAAATGCCCGCTCGGCACTAATTAATAACCACGCTACCATGTGAATGAAAGAACTTAAATACTGGAAATATTGAATATGACTATTGAAATAAAGAAATGCCTATACGGCAGAAATAAGAAACACCCCCCCCCTCCCTCAGGCCCCCGAACATACAAATGACCAATGATTGAAACACTGAAATTAAATCATAGGTGAAAACAAATGTATTTGTATATGTTGTATATAAAATATCAGCTTATAAATTAACATACATTAACTTAGAAGATAATTTCTTTCTGTGTAATTAACCACTCGTTCTTTTCTCCCCCACCCCCAATAATAAGTTACACCTCTCCTCGCCCTGTACCTCTCCCCCCTAAATCACAAAGTACCTTCCTGAGTAATGCAATGGAACTGTAGAGAAAACCTTCTTATGTAAAAAAACGTTACTGAATTTTTGAAACCTTTTTTTACTCATCTTGTAATGTATCATAAAATGAATTATTTTATAACTAGGTTCTGATTTTAACTTATCTTATCACCTTCGCAGATTGCAGAAGGTTACACTTTAGGCAGTATTTATTTATTTGTAATCATGCTAGGTTCTCCCATAACTCAAAAAGGTTTCAATCAAATTGCTTGAAATTTATATAGGTGTTTGTCATTATCCAGGAACCAGTTGGTTAGAATTTACAGATTGTTACAATAATTAGTAACATTATTTTATTATCATATTATTCTTTAGTGACACATTTTAGTTAGGCTATATATTTATTGTTATTTGAATATATTATTGATTAGGTAGGTGGGAAAAATTACTTTCATCGTAAAATAAACACTAAATTAACTATCATTGATGACTGACTGTAGGTACTGTCGTACTGGTAGTTGGGGCCGGTAGTGATATTTCTTCGGGGTACGGTCAAGAGCCCCCCCGGTCAATAGCCCCCCGGTCATGAGCCCCCCTAGGTCACGAGCCCCCCTAGGTCACGAGCCCCCCCCCCCTCCCTGTGTTTTAATCTTCATTTACCTAGTTAAACAAATGAAGAACTACTTAGATAGAAATAACTGAGAGTTGCTAATGTAGTTTGTTGTATCCGCTAGTTTGTTGTTCTGCACACTTCATGATTGTTTAATGACCTGGCAGGGGGGTTTGGGGGGCGGCACACCCCCCGATATAGATATATTTTATGTCTAATCAGTAATGAACTACAAAAGTATCAATAAGGATTAAATAATATAGGTAAATTATTCGGATTTTTCGTCCAGATCTTATTATTCGGTTGTTTATTCGGATTTTTTGCTATCCAGATTTTTCTTGTTTTTGTGATTTTCTGTTATCCATGCAGATGATGGGCAATAATTTCTTTTTGTTATTTGGATTTTCTATATTATTAAATTTATTCTTTTCCCTTGATTTTTCTGGTTTGTGGATTTTTTTGTTTTTTCCAATCTTTTCGGTTTTTCAGATTTTTCAGTTTTTCCTGATTTTCAATTTTAGTATTTTTCGGACTTCCTTATTTTTGATTTTCCATATTTTCAGTTAATTGAATTCTGAAATCCTTAAGATTTCTGTAATCTTCTTCGTCATGGAACCGTATCTTAAATGTTACAGCGTGACATTTTTCTTGCAACCAACCAACCATCCAACCAACAGGCAAACACACATTGTGTGTTAGCATATAGGGTGATATGGATGATATTTCGACAGAAGATACGTACATTTGCCTTTATGGTATTTTCCAGACTTGCGAGAGATTGGTTGTTATCTGGTTAAACGAAACAGGATGTAATATATTTTTGAATATTAACTCACGGCCGAGAGAAAGAAATGTATATTTCAAAGTTTATGAGAAAAATGATTGAAATATTCATATTGAATTTGCAGTTCAGATAGCACTGTGATGTGTGAGAGTTCGAAAGGCTAAACAATTTTGATAAATTTACCATAAAAAAAATGCGATGAAAACTCGTTATTCGATTAATGTTGTTCTCTATATCAATCCAAAAGTATTCCTGTAACTGGAGAATTGTGCCAATCTACAAAATTAGTCTGTAATCATAATATTTAAATCATATATATAATCAGAAAGACTAAATCATATTTTTCAAATAACTGCTGAAACGATATATTGTTCTCTTTTTAAATATCAGTTGCTGAACTATCACAATATCTAGTACATTTTCTCCATTTTCTGCAGATCTAACAATATCACAATAAAGTAACTAGAAATGTTCTGCTTGCTTATAATAATATATAATTTACTCATTATTTACTGGTTTCTTCATTGTTTAAGAAGTTTTGATTGTTGTACGAGCTGCGTGATATAAGGTTCTCTTACTCAAATTCAATATTGTGAACTCCACTTCATTAAACTAGTTCTACATCTGTCTGATATTAAAACTATAATTTAAAAACTAAAAAACTTGTAACGAGTATTCAGTCTGTAACTTTTAGGTTGGTACTAACTTCGTTAATCAGTAACAATTTTCTTCAATATCAAAAGATGTAACTAGAATTATCCTAGTTACTAGTTAAGTATGCAATAAATGTCATGTGATGTAAGGAATTATAATCCAAACAAGAAGATAAGCTGCTTTGATCCTCCTTAAATAGTTTCATTACGATACCTACTTCGATAGTTTCATTATGATACCTACTTCGATAGTTTCATTATGATACCTACTTCGATAGTTTCATTATGATACCTACTTCGATAGTTTCATTATGATACCTACTTCGATAGTTTCATTATGATACCTACTTCGATAGTTTCATTATGATACCTACTTCGATAGTTTCATTATGATACCTACTTCGATAGTTTCATTATGATACCTACTTCGATAGTTTAATTATGATACCTTTAAAATGGACTCGAAAGTACAACGAAAAGATCCCATATTATATAGTTCCGGTGATATGGTTATAACAATTGCAATGCCGACTCAGAGTCATGTTGTATTCACATTAATTATCCTCTATATATAATCCAAATAAAAAAATACGTATTATTATACAAAATTGGACTGAGAACTAATATCAAAACTGAACGATAAATGAAATATACAGAAACTATTATGAAATCACAACATTATGTGCATCTCATTATTTCCATTTACTACTTTAAATGCAACTTTTCTTTTTAATTCTACATCTATTCTAATCTTATATATTTGTTAGTGATATATTAATTTTGAAGGGTAACAACAATAATTGAATTTTACGATTTTGGATAAAAAAAATCTTTAAGACTATAAATAGCACAGATCGCATATATGGCACTAACGTTGCAGACACGAGTCTAACTAATATACCTTATTATTATTTCCATTAAAGGGTATATAGATCTTTACGAAAGTGGTTAGATTTGACCTTAAAACAATGAGCAAAGGTAACAGTTCGTGGCGATGATTTAAAAGTTTATCCTCCTAACAAAATGCTTTGTGGAGTTTTTTTATTTGAACCTCAAGATTTCTTACATACAGATTTCTCTTTTTAAACATATGAGCTATAAACAAAAATACTGAACAACAAACTGTTACGTACAAATACAAGCCATTATAGACTCTTTTCTTTAGTGTTGATTCTATAATCAAATAGGAGTTACTGAGCTATATATTTGGTCATGGGTTGTATTAATTTATATACATTTTACTTTTTACTGATTATTGAAACGTTAGTAAGTATTTCTATGTATGAAGTTTATTATTTTTTTCTTAAAAGTTTCAAGCTTAGAAACATTGTGAATATTTGGTATAATAAAATGATATCATTGTGTAAATCCATTTAATATACATATAATAATTGTTATCCCTTTTCAGTCATATGTAGTCCTTGCCTTTGAGTACAATTAAGTATTGTTGTCTACCAATTATTCATTTAGTTATTTCATTTTTCGAATAGAAAATTTTTAGACAGCTCTAAATGCTCACTGGTATTTGGAACAATTTTGGCTCCTTTTATAATTATTTAATTAAGAAAACTATGGGATGGGATCAAAGGTAAAATTATGTGATGAAAATTATTTTTGGTTCAGTATTTCAATTTTTCTTCATAATCTAATAAATGGTTTTGTTAATTTGATTTATGCTACTCTATTTCTCCATTTGAAATAAAATTTGATGTGATAGCCTGTGTGATTGTGTGAGTAACTTTACTATAGTTGTGAAATGTTTGTAAGTGTATGTGGGGGAAGTGAAGGTGGGGGGTGAAGGCGGACGAAGTGAGGGTGGGGAAAGTGAAGGTGGGGAAAGTGAAGGTGGGGGTAGTGAAGGTGGGGGTAGTGAAGGTGGGGGTAGTGAAGGTGGGGGTAGTGAAGGTGTGGGTAGTGAAGATGAGAGAATTGAAGATGAGGGGATGAAGGTGGAAGAAGTGGGGGTGGGAAAGTGAAGGTTAGGAAAGAGAAGGTGAGGGAAGTGAAGGTGTGGGAAGTGAAGGTGGGGGTGAAGGCGGACGAAGTGAAGGTGGGGAAAGTGAAGGTTAGGAAAGAGAAGGTGAGGGAAGTGAAACTGGGGAGGAATGAAGATGGGGGAAGTGTAGGTGTGGTAAGTTAAGGTGGGGGAAGTGAAGGTATACTGTGGAGCTAGAATATAACTTAGTGTAAATAAAAAGGTCGAATGATGATAATATTTAATGGATGAAATTAACTGTAGCTACTTGAATAATTTTTTTACAGTGGATTTACCCTGATTAATTAAACTCTCATGTATTTAATATATATAATGTCTCCAAGAGGGTCATTATAAGTGATAATCTATACACTCTAATAAAAGAAGCCGTGTCAGTCGGTCTATCCGTCACAAAACAGACAAAAACAGACTAAGAAATATTTGCTGATTAGACCAAGACCAAACTTATTTGTTGATTTCCAAATTCTTTGAAATTTCCACAGGCTCATCTAGTATTGATATAAATATTAGCATATTAGTAATTCAGTTAATTATTTTGTGTGTTGAAATAAACAAATGTTCAATTTCAATAAACTGCAATAATTAAAGGTTATGGTAAACTATATAATATACATACCTGTTGTTTTATTTTCATAGACATTAATGGTAGAACTAATAGGTCTTTTTATTACGTAATATATTATAAATACCAACTGTAAGAATCCTACTTTAGAATAATATATTTTATTTGTTGAAGCAATAATATTATAACATTTGTATTTTATAACCTTGATCTCTATAATTATAGTACAAAATAAAGAAGTTCGAAAACAGAGCAATCTTAAAGACTGACTTACAGGTAAGGGTACAAGGGCAACCTTTACAAATAACGCTTTATTAGAAATTTACTCTTATATATTAGAAACTTTTAATAAAAGCAATACTGTTATAGTCTGTGTTAGACCTTAAAAAGCATTTGACAAACAGCTCGAACACTACGGTGCAAGAGGCTGTTTAAAAAAATCCTTATCTTAGCAACAGACGGCAATGTATATTTAGGTGAGCATCTGGTATATAAACAATTTTAACTGTTTTTTTATCAAGGTTATGTTTGAAGTCATATTTCATTCAATGTTTTACACATAAACAATCTGTGTATTTTATTCGCCGAATATGCTCTATTTTATATTATGGATTCTGATTTTAACATTGCAAATTCTAAAATGCAAGATTTTGTAAATGAATTATCTCAGTGGCTCAATATGAATAAATTAATCTCTAATATTTCAAAAACTAAACTTATGACTTTTAATTTGAATTATTTTAATTGTTAAGCCCTCTATTAATTTGAATAACTTTTTACTTAACTACGTTGACCACATTAAATATTTAGGAATTTTTATTGGCAATAAAGTTAATTTTAAAATCCTTTGTCAGCAAGTAAAATTCAAACTAAGTAAAACAAGTGGCCATTTTAATACAAAGAATTTGCTTTTAATTTACCACTCACTCGCTTATCCAATTTTAATACAATCTATTTCAATTTTTGGTAGAAAATGTAGCGTCAACGCAGGGTATTGCCCCGCACTTAGTGAACAAGTCCAAATAGAGATAGAGAAGATCTGTAAGATGCAAAAGACAGAAGTAGTCACTCATTTTATACATTCGAAACGGCTTAGCCCTAAGACCAATGGGTTAATAGTTATTCAACTTTTTCTAAAAGAATTGCTACCCTAGCAAACAGGGCATTGATCCCGCACTGCGGGGTAATGCCCTGCACCACCCTAGGTAATATCCTGTATTGTAGGTTAATGGCCTGCACCCCTATTAACTTGGAAACTAATAGATCAATCCAAACTTCGATTACACCATCATAAAGAGCAGCTTCTAAACTCTTGGAAACAACGTTAAAAGTACACTATATAGAACAAAATTTGGAAATAGCGTCATGTGTTTGAACAAGTAACACCAATGAAAGTTAAGAGTCTCAATATTGAGCCACCTGAAAATATAATATTGAGTCACCTAAAAATATAAATGCGCATAATTTACTATTACGAAAAAGTTATACGTTAAAATATACTTTAAATGTTGCAGAAATATCAGAAAATAGTTTAAGTTCATTTCTCTGAAGTCAGATTCACGTTACAGACAAGATTTATCTTATGTTACGTTTTTTGTTTGTGCATAAATAATCCTGCATAATAAAAGTTTAGGCAGTTTTCTTTTCGCACATACACTACACACTGTATGTACAAACCCTACACACTGTATATATACACACTACACACTGTATGTATACACGCTTCACAATTTTATATGGTTATTATATCATATCATGCTGAAAATTCAACATTTAATTGAACTGTAAAAGTGCGGGATAATGCCCTGCATGTTTTTTTCATGCCGGGCAAAACCCCGCACTAATTTGTTGCCATGTAGTCAATTTTTGGCTTACCTGAAACAAATAAGTAGGTAGTTTATTAAAGTACGCTAATTAACCTATAATATGTCAAATTTGATTGAGAATTGTGGATTCTGCTGCAGTTCTTGCAAAATTATCTGATTTTATGAATGCAAATGTTTGGTGCATAATTTTATGGTGTCCTATTTAAAAAATATTTTAAAATACTTACCGAAACCTAACAAGGATAATATTATTTGTCCTGAGGGTTGAAAACCTGCTCTTTCCGATGCCGTAAACAGAAAATTTAATTTCCAATTAGTTTTGGAGATAAGGGGGGTGCGGTGTAATGCCTGCATATTCCAGGTGCGGGGGAATTACCCGCGTTGACGCTACTAGTTTTATTGAGCCACTGAGAGTTTTAAATGAACAATATTTTAAGAGTTATTTTAAGAATGAGCAGATTGATCATATGTTAATCACACATGATTCACCATATTAACATATAAAACCACATGTAATACATATGGTATAGCCATTTCCAAAAAGTATGCAAGGTATACACATGATTCAAATGTGTAAGTGCCTCATGATATACTGTATACATGGAATTGTTTGCAGTGATAAACGCTTGATATTTTTTTCAAATAATATAAATTAATTTCTAATATATAATTCAATATTCTTAATATAAATTAACTGAGTAATATTGAAATATATAATAATTCCAATCATTATTCATACTTTTAATTGATAATCTTCATATGAGAACATCGCTAAGTATATAATAATCTAGTAATTAATATAGTATTCTAAAACTGAAATAGTAATTCAATTTTCAATATATAATTGGAAAATCATCTCCCAACAATTACAAATTCCTCCTATTGGTCAATGACCCACTCGCCAAACTATCAAATAAATCATCACTAACAAACTATCGCATGTACCACAGACCTAACATCTACCTGACCTCTTAGACTGATGAGGAAAATAACTAACTATAATAAATAGTAGTGACTTTTTCCTTGTTAAGAACACGTGAGGTAAATTCATTAGACCCTTTGTTTCGATAGTAATAATACTTCTTAAAACAGTAAATCAATCAAAAACAACTTCACTATAAGTAACAAATCACTATAACTATAACCTGCAACAGTACATCTTCAAAAAGGTTCTGACATGTTAAATAGAG
The DNA here is from genome assembly GCA_947561585.1 of Caprella mutica. Lineage (NCBI taxonomy): Eukaryota > Metazoa > Arthropoda > Malacostraca > Amphipoda > Caprellidae > Caprella > Caprella mutica. The sequence goes on along the minus strand of CANNZV010004361.1, from coordinate 2,845 downwards.
TTCCAACGTACTTAAACAAGTTTTAACATGTTCAAACAAGAACTGACAAGTTCTTTCGTGTTCAAACAATTCTATAATTCTACTAACTTCATTTAACACAGAAGTAGCAAAAGATTTATATTTATAGAACATGACTCATCATAATAAACATTCGACCTTTCCTGAATTAGAGCCTGACCTACTAAGTGTACATGGAGTATTGGGTGATGTTTATCCTCATTGCCTTGTAAGTTAAAATTATACAGATTTTCCCTATATATAATCTGAGTTAGAATTGAGATCAAAAATATTCCTTAATAATATGAGGATTTAAGATATGAATTATATACAGGATTCGATTTCACGTTAAACCATGTATCAAATGTATTATTTGCTTCATTAATTTGTTTAGATATAAAGTAATGAAAAGAGTTGCTATTACATAATAAATGAAGTTACAATATTCAATATATTTTCATCATATCACTGTTCAAACAGACTTCACAACACTATGCGCTGAATTTCGTATTAAACACAAGACTTTTATACATTCGTGAGTGAATACAAAATTTGAAACAAATACCATTTATTAATGTATTGATATATTGTAAATACCCTATTGAAATAAATTCGAAAAATCAAATAGGGAAAAGAGTACCAACAAATAGTCAATAATATAGGGAACAAAATACTACTTAATTTGTGTAAATCGACATTTGCAGTAATATAGACTGGTTAATTGCTCTTCAATTCATTAAATGATATAAATATGTAATATTAAATTTTTATAATTCTTTTAGTTATGTACCAGTAAAAATGAAAAATTTGCATTCAAGTAGAATAAAAAAATAATTAAATTTATTATTATCTAATACTCTGTATCTATGAACATATATTATATACAAGCAATTTGTTCTAGTTAGGTCTTTCACATATTTGAAAAAAGAGTTAGACTATTTGTTTCCTCCCACTGTATATTGTAAAAGTTACTTAAATTTTTGTATTCAATACGGCAAAATACTTCATCTGTTATACTCTTACATGAGATTCAGTCAGTAACTAGTGGTAGACTTTCAATTTACTAAGAACCTAAAGCTGTAGTTGTAAAGAAATATTTAATATATATTAAGATTTCTCTTTGATTGGAAATTTGGTTAGAAAAATATCCTTTCTAAAATATTATTAAATTATTTTCATATGGAAAATACTGTTTTTAAAAGATAATGAAATATTGGGTTTATATTTGATGTAGCAACTTTTCAAAATCTTCCAATTGTTAGTTTTTCATTGTGCAATTTAGATCAATAATTTTTACCACAATAGTTACTAAATATTTTTCGATTCTTTACAACGAAGACACTGTTACTATAAAATCTTACAACTCAACACTATTCATTAAATTCTAAAATCTGTGGGTAAATAAAATTACCATCACTGAAGCCTAAAAATTGTAGGATAAATGGGAGGAGAAATTTCGGAATTTTATGCAACCGCCATCTTTAAAAGTTAGGTACTATAGATATTTTTAATGATAATTTTTTTAACTTGGTTACAGCAGAGTGTAGACGATCCCTATTATAATGATAATGCAAATGCCACGCCCATATAATGTACAATAAGAGAAAAGAGTCACTGCAATGATGTACTATTAGAGAAAAAAGTCACTGTGATGATGTACTGTCATAGAAAAGAGTCACTGTGATGATGTACTAGCAGAGAAAAGAGTAACTGAGATGATGTACTATCAGAGAAAAGAGTCACTGTGATAATGTACTATCAGAGAAAAGAGTCACTGTGATGATGTACTATCAGAGAAAAGAGTCACTGTGATGATGTACTATCAGAGAAAAGAGTCACTGTGATGATGTACTATCAGAGAAAAGAGTCACTGTGATGATGTACTATCAGAGAAAAGAGTCACTGTGATGATGTACTATCAGAGAAAAGAGTCACTGTGATGATTTGCTATCAAGTTGGAGTAGATGTGCATAGTTTTCATCAATATGTCATTGTTCTTAATGTTTTTTGAGAGATGACACTTTAATCTCTGGTAAGTTAACCTTGGTCTCTTAACTATATTTGCTCAATGTTAATCATTAATCGTGATGATCAGATTGTTACGTAACATATTACGTAACAATTGGCCTAAATACTTATATGACTACGTACGAATCAGGTTTTTGGATGGAGATAAATGTAGGTTTATTCTGTCTCTCATAATAAAAAAAATTAGAGTCATTAAAATATCAAAATTCGAAAAATATTTAATTTCGAGTTATTTGATTTGGGGATCAACTCAGTTTTCAGAAGAGAAAAATTATTTCAGGACCGACTGTTCCGAAATATTGACAGTATAATTAACTTTGGAAGAGAAACACATTTTGTTCGTGTGCTCGTTTTTCGATTTTTGCATCTGTTAATCACAAAATGAAGATGTTATATAACAAAATCATAAATTTCAAAACAATATAAGTTTGTGAATTTATAAGCTATAGAACAAAAACAGTGACAGTTTTAGAATCCTCGTACCATTTCTAACAAAGTAGTATAGCGATTTTCCAATTTCAATTTCTTTGGATAAGCTATTCTTGCCCAATAGCTGTAACTGACTTCTTTCATTGACACTATTGATTTTCGGATTTGAACTGTGAAACATTGCTAGAAATCATTAGAGGATTCCAAAACTGTGTTTGTTTTTCTTGCAGCGTTAAAACTCATTGGTTTCTTTTCACTCGGGTGGAAAATTCACATTTTACAGGAGAACCTAGAACGTAAATACTCACTTGCCACCTTTGAGCTCCCATTTGGGAGTGTTGTTTCGCCTCTAGTCCCAAAAGAAGTTTGGACATAAAAATTCACTGCCTTC
>CANNZV010004360.1:0-42452 GCA_947561585.1 Caprella mutica | reverse complement strand
AACACTTACGATATCCTATCAATGGGTCTAGGACATTTCGTCCAACGGACATTTCGTCCACGGACAATTCGTCCACGGACATTTTGTCCAACGGACATTTCGTCCACGGACATTTCGTCCACAAATTGCTTAATTTTATATTTTAAAGTGTATATGGGATATATTTCACTATATTTTTCACTATTACATTAATAGGCATGTATAAATAAATACACAGTAATATTAGGTATAGTGACTTATTCCAGACAATTCCATATGAACACAAAAAAAATGTTTACCCTTCGTTTAGTTATGAAATTAGACATGAAAAACGGTTTGACTGTATATTTAAGTTATATATCTCCTTTAATATTTTGCATAAATAATTAATGAGTTATGATTATCCAAAATATGGAACTGAAATAACAGGGTGAAATGAAATAATTACAATAGGTAAATAATAATAATTATATATGGTTTTATTATGAGTCCAAAAATATGGAACAGTACAATAGCATGGACGGTTTTACGTTTAATTAATTAAAGGCAACACTAAAAAGTACCAATATCTACCTAATTCTTTTATAACATAATTCATTATCAATCACTTGTTAAGTAGTATATTATATACTTGTATCATGTATGAATTTTTATTTAATCACTGTTAAAAAATGTGCTATAAAAAAGTAATTTTTGTACCAATATTGCTTCTAATAACCTAATCTGAGTAATAATATTGATGTTTATTGTAGTTATTGTTATTATGTCTACTATTTTCTATGTTTATATACTCTAATAACTTCGAGACATGCCTCGCTATTATTACAGATTTTATAAGACAATGGAATAATGAAAGCGAGGCCTGCCTGTATATCATTAAAAAGTTTTCAGTTATATTATTTTACTGTTGCCGGCCAGTAGGAGCAGGAGAAAAGGATTACAATAAGAATTATGGCAAAGACCATGAATTTATAATTACTATGAACAAATGGTGTTTTCTACTTTTATATTGCAAAATATCTGTAAATAATGTTCAATATATATTATATACACGTTATAGATATAATACGAAATAAAGCATTTCGTGGACGAATTGTCCGTGTACGAAATGTCCGTGGACGAAATGTCCGTTGGACGAAATGTCCGTGGACGAATTGTCCCTGGACGAAATGTCCGTGCACGAAATGTCCGTGCACGCCTATTAATATATAACTTAAAAATATAACCTTCCGTAAGATTGCGAAGGTAATGATACTATTACAGCATAATAGAAAAAAAATTTACAATTATATTAGCATAGTAATACAATGATACTTGCTCAATAATACTATCATTTTAGCATGATAATAGTATCTCTTTTTTCCACAGACTTCAAAAAAGAGACATTACTTCTTCGTTCCAAAGAGTTGTCACAAAATCACGTAAGAAAATTAAAAGTTAAGCTCTATTACAATATTATTATATACCTTACTAGAAAATAGTATTGGAAAGGTAGATATTTAATTAACTAAGTGCTAACTAAGTTTTAATCACCAACAGAAAGTGAACCAAACGTGACAAAAACTAAAATGATGAATATTTTACTATGGGTGAAGGTAAGAAAATTTACGGTTAATACCTATAAAAAGTCATCCTATAAAATAAATTAAATACATACTTAATTTAACTCAAAGTACTCGGAAAATTTCGGGATCATGACAGGTTAATAAGAAATTTTTAAAGATCAATTTAAGTCCTGACCTATATACTTGTTAACAATACTTTCCAAGTACTGCGACTTTACTCAAATTGCTTAATTATTTATTACATAAAATGATGTTTTTCTACAGAAAACTGATGTTAGGTATGGAAATTTGAATTCAAAGACTTGCAAACCATTGAACTGTAATTTTGTAACTGATCGAAATAATGTCGATAAAATAAATTGGGATGCCATCGTCTTGGACACTTGGCAAGTTGGTTTATACAAAGCACTGAAATATAAAAGGTAAAGTTATACGATTATTTAGTCTTGATATGAATAAAAAAATTCTGGAAAAATCTTCAACTTAATTCCAAACAGGAATCCAAAGACGTATTGGGTTTATTATACCGATGAGCCGCCCCACCATTCAAACATCTTAACACCGAGGGACAAGTATAAAGGAATTGAATTCAACTTGACCATGACTTTCAGAACAGATTCGAACTTCAACACCCCGTGAGTAATTTTTACCAAAAAATAGATTCAATTAATAATAAAATGAAATATCATCAAAATCTGCTTCCGGGAGTCGCTTTTTTTATCTGGATTGGAACTTCTTAAACCTAAGCTTAAAAGGATCTCAGTAATCAGTAATGCTATTTTGTAATAATATTCAGAGAACACAGTTTTCTTTTCTACTTTATTTGCAGGTATTTCAGAGTTGTCAAAAGAGAGGCACCACTAAAAACCACTAACCTCATAAATATTGCTGCAGAGAAAACAGGCAAAATAGCTTGGATAGTGAGCAACTGTATACCTAAGAGTCAGAGAGACATGTACGTTTAAAATATGTAATTTCATTCAGAATTATATCCATATTAAAACTTTTAAATCAGTTAGGGTATTGGAAGATCTGGAATGTTAAAGAATAACACTTTTTACAGATTGGTTAACTCTATTCAAAAGTTCATACCTGTTGACATTTTTGGAAGATGTGGAAGAACTGGCGAAAGATGCGGTGATAATTGCATGAAAAAAGTTGCTAAAAATTACAAGTTTTACCTCTCCTTCGAAAATGAATTATGTGTTGATTATATCACTGAGAAATTATCTAACCCTTATGAGTGAGTAAATATGCATTACCTATATTGAAAATATGAATTTTTCGCTTTTTAAGTTTAACAGTTGGTTTTTTTAAACAATGATTTCTTAAACAAAAAACAAAAATTGAGGCAGGTGCTTTCAATATGACAAGACTGGATGGCCCAAATTTTACTGACTCTTATAAAAATTGAGTAATTTAAGAACTTGGAATGATTAATTTGAAATTAAAAAGGAAATATCACTTTTTGTGCATCAAATCTTTAACATGTGGCACTCGTTTTGCTTATTTTAGTTAAATGCAAAAACCTAAAATGGAGCATTACACAAAAGATCGGGAAATATAAATCTAGGAGATTTATTTCCTATTCAATGGATCGGTAATAGCGCTTCTATAAACTATATGGGCGTTTTAAGTACACGAAATCTTTCAAAGATTGATATATAGTCATTATTAAAATTGATTCCCCACTTTTCAAAAACCGAATTATATTCTGGGGTTCTTTTCTCAATTGATGATATGTGGTATGGATTTTTGGTTCTAGGCTAATAGAGGGATAAATGAAACACGCAGGACATTTTCTTAAAAAGATCCTCTATTGAACATCAGATAAAAGATAGCAGAGTAAAGTCTATGCGCAATTGAGTTTAACTCTATAGTAAGGTACTGCTACACAAGGAGGTGTGAAGATAACGCTAGGTAGCACTTGTGTAGCGTGAATCGCCTGATTGAAGACTGAACATAGATTAGCAAGAGTCTACAGTATTCATAGAATAGATTGAGTAAAGGGAATCCCAACAGTTTAAAGTTGACATGTAAAAAAGGTATTTAAGCAATTAGCCACCCTTAAGATATTATTATTAAATGGCTTTGTTAACTTCTTAACAATGCTAGAGTATGAAAAGCAATTAGCCACTATTCAAGATGTTACTTCCTTTGAGAGAAGGTTGACAACTTAAGAAGTTATTTAGGCAATTAACCAAATTAGCTACGCCTCAGGATGTTATTTCCGTTGACGAAGCACAGCTAAAACTTACTAGACAGTTTAATTATTAAGTGGCATTGTTAACTTCTTAACAATGATAGAGTATGGAAATCAGCTTATCTGGAGTATTACTTGCTATCCATATTATGTGTTTAATTATGTCTTCCTAATCGCAGCTGTTACAAAACCAATCTTAAATAGTAATAATACTATATTTAATTATGAATAAAATTGAAAAATTAATTTTTGATAATACAGTTTCAATAAGATGGAAGGTATTAGAATACTTTCTACAGTCATTAGTGTTGAAATTTTTTGACACAGGTAGAACAGTAGACGTTTTTTACAGACCAAAAACCATTTGTTCAACCCCCAAATATCAATTAGGAGTTGTTCAATAATTCTATGTCACCCAGTTTATATTTTATTATAAGATGTCAAATCATTTATTTTTTCATGAATAATCTCTGATTAATGTACTACCAATGTAAATATCTTGAATTCATAATTATGAATCCCGATGATCAACGTAAAATTTTGAAGTTTTTCTATGATTGTTGTGTTCATAATATTTTTGTGATTTTGAATAATGATTTACAGGAATAAAGTAATCCCAGTGGTTTACGGACTAGGATATGAGAATCTGAACTTGCCTCCGCATTCATACATCGATGTTTTTGACTTTCCGAACGTGAAGAAACTCACAGATTATTTGAATTACCTCGATAGAAATGATACAGCGTACAACGAGTACTTCAAGTGAGTATATGGTATCTAGTAGACAATGATACAGTACTTCGAGTGAGTATCTGGTATCTAGTGGGTAATGATACAGTACTTCGAGTGAGTATCTGGTATCTAGTGGGTAATCATACAGTACTTCAAGTGAGTATCTGGTATCAAGTAGCTTATGATACAGTATTTCAAGTGATTATCTTGTATCTGTAGTTGGTAACAATAGAATATGCTCACACTGTGCATCACATATAGACATTGTAGATTAACGATAATTAAATTTGATTATTTTGTTACAGATGGAGAAATAATTACTATATATATATTAACTACCGAAGAAAGATAACAGATTGCCAGTTATGTGAATTCCTTCATAAAGCCAACGATTTCAACTCCAAAGCAAGTGAAAAAGAAAATCTAATTGAGAATATCATACCTACAATACCTGCTAAAGATTTTCCTCTTAAAATAAATATGCCTAAACCAGAAGATATAATGAACAATATAGAAATACATGGGAGCAACATTAGAGTGAGGAATATATCGAAATGGATGAATTCGGCTTGTTTGAATACGAAAAAAGACGAAAACATTTTAAATTTTATTTCAGGTAATTAGTGGTTGTATTTTGGCATTTCATATCCACTAAATTAATTGTGATAATTTTAATTTACTGATTTTGTTTTTCTGATTAGTTTTCCTCATTGTTCTGGTTTGAATGATATGATTGATATCATCCTGTATTTATCATATAATTCCAATGGGAACATTATTAATGGTTTCAACATCAGAGTTTTTTTTAGGGTCTGAGAAATGTGACAGTTTTGAACAATAATTGTAACATTTTGTACGGTTCTTTCTTTACCAATGATGTATCCATAGAATCAATAATTCCCACAAAATTGAGTTATCAATCAAATTGAGACTTAAAGTACCTATAATCTATTTGTTTGATAAAAATATTTAAAACACTTTATAATATAGCCGCTTGTTTTTTAAATTTTAACGTAGTTTGTCATCTTCATAATAGACTATACAGAAATATTTTTTTAAAGAAAATAATACGTCAAATTTATCAATAAGCTAAAATATGTATATCTCGTTTATACTCAATAATACATATATCACCAAAAATAATATTGGATTTGGAAGTTATTTAAAGATTCAATTGATATTTTATTTTTTTGGTATTCTCTTGCACTGTTAATTTTCCAATTCATTTGTTTTATTTTATATACATGGTGACAAGGCAACACAACTTTTTCATTGTAAATAAAATACTTATATATGAACTAATGTGAGCAAATTCCTTACATTTTTCACAGTTATAATATATAACTTTCAATAAGTGTCTTCTTTTATTTTTAAGAAGTTAATGGCCCTTTTAGTGGAAAATCAAAGTTGTGATAGAAAAATGTCACCGAGCAGGAAAGTTCCCATTTAATTTAATACGATGGAATTCTGTGTGTGGTAAGCATTAGCGAAGAATGTATGCAAATATTCTCATGCAAAAGTCTTATGAAAATGGGTAAAACTGCCAATGGAGGAGTTCCATGGAGCAGTTGAAGCAACTCCTACAGATTGGAGGCCTTCTTTCGAATTAGAAAAGGGTTCATTATATAAACTTCTTTATATGTCATCTCGGTGTTCTCTATAATATATCTTAAGCACATTTCATGTATTTCATATATATTATATATATTTCAATTGAAACCAGTATTCTACTAAAAAACATTCACTTAGTGTACTGTAAATATATATATGTATATGGCAACACTGTTCGATTGTTTTTTTTTTCAATTCATATAGCACAATTTTTTAATCAAATCATCTTATGATGTCATTTTAGAGGAGTTCTCGAATTCGCTGCAGCTGCTTCCTTTTATTTTAATTGATGTTGATTTTATTTTTGATTTTTAAAAATATACAAGAATTACATATTTTAGAAATTTCTAGTAATTTAGTATAGCTCTTCATTTTCATTAATTTTGGCACTAGAAATTGATTTGGCAATACCGAATTTATACTTGAAACATATATTGATTTGATTTATTCAGCTAATCATTTGCATTGTTAATGTTTCAATATAATTGATATGATCAATTCATATATGGGTGTATGTGCTAATTTATTAATTATTAATTAAAGATGTATGCCTTCGATATTGTTTGATTAATTCGTAATCCTTTAAAGATATTAAAAAAAATTATATTGGAGAATAGGTTTCAGTCACTGATTTTTACGTAAGGTAGTCAATTTTATTTCTATGGGGAGAAGGAATGCTATAATTTTTTTCAAAGATAGGCATCAATTTGAAAACAAAAAGATCTCTTTGGGCCTTTCTCTCACCACTATCTGCAAAATACATTAAGCAAGATTATGTGCACTCGGTAGAGCGCATACCTTCGCCTCCGTTTTGACCCGTTCTCTCCCAAAATTTAATAAACTGCTATGTAGATAATAACCAATTGTCCCACCAAGTTTCAAGCAATATGGTAAAATACTTTTTGAGTTATTGAGTTATAAATGACCTTGACTTTGACCTTTGACCGGATCGCTTCCAAAATTTTACCAGATGTTTCCTGGACAATGTCCAATCGTCCCATCAAATTTCAGACAATTTAGTTGAATATTTATTGAGTTATAAATGGGCTTGAACTTGATCTTTGACCTTCAATTGACTCGATCGCTCCCAAAATCTAGCAAAATGGTTCCTGTATATTGACCAATCGTCCCACCATGTTTCATGCAATATGGTACAACACTTGAGTTATAAATGATCATGACCTTGACCTTTGACCGGGTTGCTCCCAAAATTCTATCAGCAGGTCACTGAACATGGACCAATCGTGTCACCAAATTTCAGGCAATTTGGTTAAACTCTTTTTCAGTTAAGCGAATAACAAGATGATAAATAAATAAATAAAGGCCGATGAAAATATGACCTTCCCGCATTCTGCGAAGGTAACAATTGGTAAAAAAAATCAATAGTAGAAATCTAAGTCAGCCTATACCTGTATATTAATAAATAGGCCCAAAAATTAAAGACAGTATCTGAAAGAGCTATGGAAACTTGTAAACCTTTTCTTAATTGACTTGATAAAACGGGTCAAAAAATAACGAGCAAGTTAACCATATGAGATAGTCACAATGACTCAACAATTACAAATATTAGTTATGTTATGAGCTATAGTTCATATAAGAATATCTATATTTTCAAACTAACTCTGAAATCACGTTGTTTCTCAACTGTGCCCAATTTTATTAATTGCATTTTTCATGTTCCATCTCTGAAACCAGACTTTCACAAAGACATTTTATACCATCTTAAGACATTTTTTCTCTATACATTTGTATTATATTTAATTTATATAGCCCTAGCTAATAAATGTGGCGATAGTACCGTTGATAGAACTATAGTAACTATATCTGAAAGAACTCTTGTCTCTAGTTAAATCGGCTCTAGATCTTCCACCATTAGTCTGCTTCACACATGACAGGTATCCATCCGGGATGTCACTGGTCAGTAATTTATTATCACTGTAAGTAGCCGGTACTGTGAGAATAGGGGATCCGAAAAATTGATCGAAAGCAATTGACCGAATGGAAAATTAATCGAATGGAATATTGGTCGAATGGAAAATTGATCGGAAGGAAAATTGATCGAAAGCCTGAAAGGAAAATTAGTCGAATGGAAAATTGATCGAAAGCCTGAAAGGACGAAAGCCTGAAAGGAAAATTAGTCGAATGGAAAATTGATCGCACAACAATTGATCGAATGGAAAATTGACCGAAACAAATTGATCGAAAATGATATTGGATCTATTTACACTAATTGACAATGATAACTATTCCATGGATTACCATGGAAACTTACTTGCAATACATTACATCTATTAGATCTTGTTACCATTATTTATAAATAATAATAATAATTTATACAATAATAATATTTAATAATAATTTATGTATAACATTTCTTCAATCAACTTTAGAATTTAGGTAGTTCTAGATAACTTGTGAAATGAAAGTTAAATAATTAATTTAGTATAGGTTTAACTTCTGTTTAGGAACCAAAAGCTATATCACTGTCGGCAAAAGGGAATTAATTACAAGAAATAGGAAGAAACAGTCAGAAAAGAAAGTGGATTCATGAACAAAGTCACTAACACCGTTGGTGTTAAGTGAGTACTTTGTGAGTGCCAGTCACTTAAGGCTCTTATAAGGCCCTTTTACATGAGCACTCTTTACCTTCGGAATTCCTGTTTGAGGCACTAAGCCCCGCCCACTACAAGCCAAAATAGCCTTTATAGCATGAGCGGCACTAGTGAGTGACACAATCCTGCCATATCAAACATGTCTTGATTTTTGACTCATGAGCGGCAGTGATAAGGAACGGTGATGTTAATAATTGTTCTTGTATAATGACAACGTTGTTTTTATCAGGAAAACAGTTTTAATCAATTTTCAATGATTAATATCAAACTGTGGAAATTGGAATAATAATAAAGAAAGGGGGCGGGGAGGCGGTGTGTCTAGTTATTATGATAGATAAACATTAGTTATTTATTAATATATAATATTTCAGATGATAATACTGTATTTTCAGATAAAATAATGTTTTTATTAGTTAACATTAGACCACCTTGATCTTCTTTTGCGCTTTTTGTCTCATTTTAATACAGCTAAACACAGTGCTACCTTTTAGCTATAATCAGAGAAGGACATACTGTAAGCGATGAACGGCTGCAGTGGCTGTAAGTGTAAAAGTGCATCAGTAATCACTCACGCTCATTGCTTGTATGGGCGGGGTCTAAAATTTCTCATAGGGAATGAATGCGGGGAAAAGAGTGTACGTGTTAAGGCCATTTTACACGTCCACTCTTTTCCCCGCATATATTTCTGTTCTGTAAGTTATATTCCAGTATAAAATCTTGTTTAATATTTGTTAAAAATTTCGTATACTAATCTGTAACGAAATGATCTTAATAATAATTTTAGTAACTGAGTCAAACAAAACATGTCTGCACGAAGGAGTTAAATTATTATTACACAGATAAAGTAAGAAATAAAGTTGTATTGAATATTCATTTTTTGATAAAAAATTTAATAAAATTTTCATTTAAAAATGCTAATAATTTATTATTATTATTATATATAAATCATGGTAACAAGATCTACTAGATGTAATATAATGCAAGTAAGTTTCCCTGGTAATTCATGGTTTTAGTTATCATTGTCAATTAGTGTAAATAGATCCAATATCTGATTGAAAAGATTCAAACTCAACGGGAAATCCATAATATTAGAGGTTATTTAAACTCTGCGTTGGAGGTTTTTTCAGTTTTCAAGCTTTCGAATAGAAAGATTTCTATTCATCATCAGGAGGAGGGTGGTAAACCTGGACCTGGCAATGAATATTATGACCAATGGTTGTATGTTGGATACCGTCTTTCTATTTCAGCTATCTAACCTATATTTTATTAGTATTAATTATCTATTAAATATTGGAATATGAGACGAAAATTAGAGAGAATTTTTTGTTACTATCTATATAGCTATTTCTGACTACATTAATTCTCTAGAATAATTATTACTATAATTATTCAACTTTCCATATATCAGTAACAAAATCTAATATGTATTTATTAGATAAATATTTAGATAACGAATTGACATCAATCAAAGAACAATTAAGTAATAATGGATACCCAAGGAAAATGGTAAATAAAGAAATTCATAAATATAGTACAATAAACAACAATAGAAACGGAAATAACTCGACTGATGACACATCAAGAAAATTCGTAGCTGCACCTTATATTTCTGGTACAAGTGAAAGAATACAAAGAATATTAAGCCCCTTCAACTTATATCTAGGAAATAAATCAACATATACAATCTAGAATTGCTTAGTAAAACCAAAAGATCCAGTAAAAGGTATAAATAAATGCAATGTAGTGTATAAAATAGATTGTAATGATTACACTAGTGAATATATAGGAGAAACAGGAAGAAACTTGCAAACAAGAATAGATGAACATATAAAAGATGTTAGGATTGGAAAAGAGAATAGCCAGGTTTACCAACACTCCCGAGACACTGGACATACCTTCAAATTTACTGAAACGAAAGTTTTACAACAAAATCAAAATTTTTGGCATCGTAGAAGATTAGAATCATTTTATACACTGTATCATCAAAATTCAATCAATATAGCATATGATGTAACACCCTCATTAATTCCTATAATTAATAAATGCAATAACTGATTTCTCAACATAGAAACACTTAAGATCAACATGACTCTCGGAACCAATACAAAAGAAATTAAAAAAGGATAATGTGTGAACCTGCGGATCTCTGAAATGAAAATAAAGTAATAATAATCGAATATATAAAAATGAATTAATAAGAAAAAATAGATATATAGCTATAGCTAGAGGTTGACCGTTTTTAATCGCGCCTCTATAGCTTGTTAGAAATAGAACAAAACTATAGAAGCTGACCGTTTTCAATCGCGCCTCTATAGTCTGATAGAAATATGATGCCGAACCATAACATTTTGCTACAGACCACCCCTTGATAGTGACCATTCAAATCCCTCGCCAGGTTGAAATCACTTCAGACGACATACATGGCTATCAGGGAAAAACTTCTACGAAGAACACAGTTATTTCTCTGCACCCTTGTTAGGAGTGTATGAGAATCCTTCACCTGACGAAGTTCCTGATAATAGTGAGAAGCTGGTGTCGATTACATGACAGTTGAGGCAAAATGTACTCGAGGGTTATGGTGACCTATTCTCTGCTGATCCTCAAACATTCTGGTTGTGGGAAAAACAGCTTCAAAGACGCATCATGAAGAGCGAAGATTCGTATCGCATACATAAAGGACCCCATCTGTTTCTTAATGTCCTCACTAAATGCTTTCTCTGTATGAAACTTGTAGGGAACTTCGATCATCGGAGGATGGCTAACAGACTGGAACAGTGTCCACCTTTCTCAACTACAGGATTGATTTATATGGGCCCTATACTATTCACAATGGAAGAACCTCTCTATCTACAAAGGGGAATAACAAGATCTGGGTGCTACTTTTCACCTGTATGTCCAGCAGTGCAACCCATGTAGAGGATCTACATTCTCTCGACTCCTCAACCTTCAAACTGGCACTGGGAAGGTTCCTGGTAATTCAGGGAAACTGTTTGCGTTATAGAAGCGATCATGGCGACCCAATATGGAAAGTCAGTTGGGATACTAATGAGACTCGCCCAACGTGTCGAATAAAGCTTCTGACACCGAGAGGTAACCCTCCTCCGGTGGAAAAGTTTCTGAGTCTGACCTAGCATCCTATGGAAAGAGGCTATAGCGCAGCGTGCAGCACCTAGCGCACTCATTATGCTAATCCTAGTCTGGAGGAAGAAAGTGGACCTCTGAGTCGCGATGTATTACACCTTGTACCACGTGGCCTCTTGCGGAAGCTATCACGCAATGCTTTTGCAAAAATTCTTTCAGGATTTAGACCAATTTTTTACCTTGTGCCTGAAGCTCCAGTAACCTGAAGTCACTCTGTGACGGGGGGAGTGTGAAGGCCAATATGCTATATTCATTTCTCATTTTTCCTGATTTTATAATTTTCTATCTTTCGTCTTTCCCGCAGTAGGTGATACAATTTAAACATTCTATTAACACCACAAAAACTACTTATGAGAAATATTTCCATAACATTTTATCAATCCTACTGTTCATCATGGAATCACTTTCTCGTAAGTTTACTAGAATTCAATTTAAAATGTTTTAATCTAGGTAGGTTTGGTCAGGCATTACTAAGTTACAATTAGCATATCCAATTAATCTATCCTTTATAAAATGCTAATCTCATTAAGTGCTCTTTCTAGTGTGAAATTATTAGCGGCATACTAGGCTTAGCCTACCAAAATTTCTAGGGATTTAAATTCTGCACTTAAAATTTCCTGTGTAATCTATATAGGCCGTAAATGTTTAAAAGTTTGGGAACAATGCATATATTCCTTCAATTACCTAAATTAATTTATCATTTACCTAGTCGCCTTTCTATTCAATATATCCTTGTCAATAATTCTCACTTTGTATGTACGTATTAAATTAGTAATTAGTAAACTAAATCTTTGCGAATTATAAACTAAATCTTTGCGAATTATAAACTAAATCTTTGCAAAATATAAACTAAATCTTGGCAAATTATAAACTAAATCTTTGCGAATTATAAACTAAATCTTGGCGAATTATAAACTAAATCTTGGCGAATTATAAACTAAATCTTGGCGAATTATAAACTAAATCTTGGCGAATTATAAACTAAATCTTGGCAAATTATAAACTAAATCTTGGCGAATTATAAACTAAATCTTGGCGAATTATAAACTAAATCTTGGCGAATTATAAACTAAATCTTGGCGAATTATAAACTAAATCTTGGCAAATTATAAACTAAATCTTGGCGAATTATAAACTAAATCTTGGCGAATTATAAACTAAATCTTGGCGAATTATAAACTAAATCTTGGCGAATTATAAACTAAATCTTGGCGAATTATAAACTAAATCTTGGCGAATTATAAACTAAATCTTTGCGAATTATAAACTAAATCTTTGCGAATTATAAACTAAATCTTTGCAAATTATAAACTAAATCTTTGCAAATTATAAACTAAATCTTTGCAAATTATAAACTAAATCTTTGCGAATTATAAACTAAATCTTTGTTAATCAGAAACCATTAAAATGTACTGTTATGATCTTTTAGTGTTTTCATTATTGTGGTATTTGTGTATTTGTTATTGAAATAGATTTTGATGTTAGTTTTTCCCTCTTTACAGGGACGTTGATCATTTACGGAATAAAGCTGTAAATTCTCCCTGGAGTATCTTTATCCTTCCGTAACAATAGAGGTTAACCGTTTTCAATCGCACTTCTATAGCTTGATAGAAATAGATACATAACAATAGAGGTTGACCTAGCACACGTATGATAAAGAAGACAAATATAGGATTTATAGAACACCCACAGGAGCGAGAGTATACAAGTAGGATCAGGAGGACACACGTAGAAGCAAGAGGACACACGTAGAAGCAAGAGGACACACGTAAAAGCAAGAGGACACACGTAAAAGCAAGAGGACACACGTAAAAGAAAGAAGACACACGTAAAAGAAAGAAGACACACTTAGGATCAAGAAGACACACTTAGGATCAAGAAGACACACTTAGGATCAAGAAGACACACTTAGGATCAAGAAGACACACTTAGGATCAAGAGGACACATTTAGGATCAAGAGGACACACTTAAGATCTTGAGGACACATATAGGATCTTGAGGACACACTTAGGATTTTGAAGACACACTCACATAGGATCAAGAAGACACACACAGGATTAAGAGGACACACACAGGTTTAAGAGGACACACCTAGGATTAGAATACACACTTAGGATCAATATGAAACAACATGAGAACAGGACACACTTAGGATTTTGAGGACACACTTACATAGGATCAAGAAGACACACACAAGATTAGAGGACACACACAAGATTAGAGGACACACACAGGTTTAAGAGGACACACCTAGGATTAGAATAGCTACACACTTAGGATCAATATGACACAACATGAGTACAGGACACACTTAGGATTAACAGGGCACACTAAAGATCAGCGAGACACAAATTTTGATCAATAGGACACACTTTTGATCAATAAGACACACTTAGGATCAACAGGACACACCTAGGATCAACAGGACACACTTAGGACCAAGATAACACACTTAGGAACAACAGGAACACACTTTTGACCATCAGGACACACATAGGATACGCATAGGATCATTATTACACACATAGGATCAATAGGATAAACAGGACACACTTAGGATCAAGAGTATACACTTAGGATCAATAGGACACTTTTAGGATCAAGAGGACACGCATAGCAACAAGTAACGCATTAGGAATAGAGGATATTCATAGCAACATGAAAACACTTGACAACAATAAAACACATTAGATTGTGTTACAGATATATGGAAAGTTGAATAATTATAGTAATAATTATTCTAGAGAATTAATGTAGTCAGAAATAGCTATATAGATAGTAACAAAAAATATCTCTAATTTTCGTCTCATATTTTAATATTTAATAGATTAATTAATACTAATAAAATATAGGTTTGATAGCTGAATTAGAAAGACGGTATCCAACATACAACCATTGGTCATAATATTCATTTTCAGGTCCAGGTTTACCACTCTCCTCCTGACGATGAATAGAAATCTTTCTATTCGAAAGCTTGAAAACTGAAAAAACCTTCAACGCAGAGTTTAAATAACCTGTAACATTATAGATCCAATATATCATTTTCGATTAATTTTGTTTCGGTCAATTTTCAATTCGATCAATTATTGTGCGATCAATTTTCCTTTTGATCAATTTTCCATTCGATCAATTTTCCATTCGATCAATTTTCCATTCGACCAATTGCTTTCGATAAATTGTTTTCGGTCAATTGCTTTCGATCAATTTTTCGGATCCCCTATTCACACAGTAACGGCTACTCACATTGATAAAAAATTACTGACCGGTGACGTCCCGGACGGATACCTGTCATGTGTGAAGCAGACTAATGGTGGAAGATCTAGAGCTGAATTAACTAGAGACAAGAGTTCCTACAGATATAGTTACTATAGTTCTATCAACGGTACTATCGTCACATTTATTAGCTAGGACTATACAAATTGAATATAATGCAAATATATAGAGAAAAAATGTCTTAAGATGGTATAAAATGTCTTTGTGAAAGTCTGGTTTCAGAGATAGAACATGAAAAATGCAATTAATGAAATTGGACACCGTTGAGAAACCACGTGATTTCAGAGTTAGTTTGAGAATATAGATATTCTTATATGAACTATAGCTCATAACATAACTAATATTTGTAATTGTTGAGTCATTGTGACTATCTCATATGGTTAACTTGCTCGTTATTTTTTGACCCGTTTTATCAAGTCAATAAAGAAAAGGTTTATAAGTTTCCATAGCTCTTTCAGATACTGTCTTTAATTTTTGGGCCTATTTATTAATATACAGGTATAGGCTGACTTAGATTTCTACTATTGATATTTTACCAATTATTACCTTCGCAGAATGCGGGAAGGTCATATTTTCGTCGGCCTTTATTTATTTATTTAGTTATTTATCATCTTGTTATTCGCTTAACTGGAAAACTGTTTGAACCAAATTGCCTGAAATTTGGTGAAACGATTGATCCATGTCCAGTGACCTGCTGATAGAATTTTGGGAGCGACCCGGTCAAAGGTCAAGGTCATGGTCATTTATAACTCAAGTGTTGTACCATATTGTATGAAACATGGTGGGACGATTGGTCAATATACAGGAACCATTTTGCTAGATTTTGGGAGCAATCGAGTCAAAGGTCAAAGATCAAGATCAAGCCCATTTATAACTCAAAAACTCAAAAAATATTCAACTAAATTGTCTGAAATTTGATGGGACGATTGGACATTGTCCAGGAAACATCTGGTAAAATTTTGGACGAGATCCGGTCAAAGGTCAAAGTCAAGGTCATTTATAACTCAATAACTCAAAAACAATTGTATCATATTGCTTGAAACTTTGTGGGACGATTGGTTATTATCCACATAGCAGTTTATTAAATTTTGGGAGAGAACAGGTCAAAACGGAGGCGAAGGTATGCGCTCTACCGAGTGCACATAATCTTGCATAAAGGTCCCCTCCAAGCAAATATTTTTATTGCTTTATTTAACGAGGCTAATGTTCCTTATCTTTTTGCTGCAAACCGCATCGAATTTGGTAGCGTATTTTTAATTTTATATGCTTTTAAAGATTTTTAAAATCGAAACTCTACAAAACCTATTTTACTTCCGACTTACTAATTTAAGAAATTTTCAGCCTGAAGAAAAAGAATGTAAACCATTTGTTTTGATTGTCAACTAGGTATTATGTTTAATTAATCCATTTAATATTCACGTAAAGGTATAAAGTTGAATGAATTTATAATAGAAATGTTTATATACTTTAGAAAACAATTAATATCTAGTATAATTTAAATGAAGGCCGAAAACGCATGGTTTGTTTATAAAATTCAAATTTGTAATGAAAACAAAGAGTGTACAATCTTCTTCTTGAGCATCAGATTAGTGATTCGCTCAATTGTTGTTCACAGAGTATTAAAAAACTTTAAAAACAAATTATAAAATATATACTGAACCGAATTGTAGGCGGTTTGCAGAATAATGATCGTAGACCTTTGTTCTATAATATTATGTTATAAACTCACTTTTTTCCCGGAGCCTGGAGAGGACCTTTAATGTATTTTGCAGATAGTGGTGAGAGAAAGGCCCGAAGAGATCATTTTTTTTCAAATTGATGCCTATCTTTGAAAAAGAAAAATTATAGCATTCCTTCTCCCCATAGAAATAAAATTGACTACCTTACGTAAAAATCAGTGACTGAAACCTATTCTCCAATATAATTTTTTTAAATATCTTTAAAGGATTAAGAATTAATCAAACATTATCGAAGGCATACATCTTTAATTATTAATTAATAAATTAACACATACACCCATATATGAATTGATCATATCAATTATATTGAAACATTAACAATGCAAATGATTAGCTGAATAAATCAAATCAATATATGTTTCAAGTATAAATTCGGTATTGGCAAATCAATTTCTAGTGCCAAAATTAATTAAAATGGAGAGCTATACTAAATTACTAGAAATTTCTATAATATGTAATTCTTGTATATTTTTAAAAATCGAAAATAAAATCAACATCAATTAAAATAAAAGGAAGCAGCTGCAGCGAATTCGAGAACTCCTCTAAAATGACATCATAAGATGATTTGATTAAAAAATTGTGCTCTATGAATTGAAAAAAAAAACAATTGAACAGTGTTGCCATATACATATATATATTTACAGTATACTAAGTGAATGTTTTTTTAGTAGAATACTGGTTGCAATTGAAATATATATAATATATATGAAATACATGAAATGTGCTTAAGATATATTATAGAGAACACCGAGATGACATATAAAGAAGTTTATATAATGAACCCTTTTCTAATTCGAAAGAAGGCCTCCAATCTGTAGGAGTTGCTTCAACCGCTCCATGCAACTCCTCCATTGGCAGTTTTATCCATTTTCATAAGACTTTTGCATGAGAATATCTGCATACATTCTTCGCTAATGCTTACCACACACAGAATTCCATCGAATTAAATTAAATGGGAACTTTCCTGCACGGTGAAATTATTCTATCACAACTTTGATTTTCCACTAAAAGGGCCATTAACTTCTTAAAAATAAAAGAAGACACTTATTGTAAGTTATATATTATAACTGTGAAAAATAGTAAGGAATTTGCTCACATTAGTTCATATAATAATAAGTATTTTATTTACAATGAAAAAGTTGTGTTGCCTTGTCACCTTGTATATAAAATGAAACAAATGAATTGGAAAATTAACAGTGCAAGAGAATACCAAAAAAATAAAATATCAATCGAATCTTTAAATAACTTCTAAATCCAAAACTATTTTTGGTGATATATGTATTATTGAGTATAAACGAGATATACATATTTTAGCTTATTGATAAATTTGACGTATTATTTTCTTAAAAAAATATTTCTGTATAGTCTATTATGAAGATGACAAACTACGTTAAAATTTAAAAAACAAGCGGCTATATTATAAAGTGTTTTAAATATTTTTATAAAACAAATAGATTATAGGTACTTTAAGTCTCAATTTGATTGATAGCTCAATTTTGTGGGAATTATTGATTCTATGGATACATCATTGGTAAAGAAAATCGTACAAAATGTTACAATTATTGTTCAAAACTGTCACATTTCTCAGACCCTAAAAAAAACTCTAATGTTGAAACCATTAATAATGTTCCCATTGGAATTATATGATAAATACAGGATGATATCAATCATATCATTCAAACCAGAACAATGAGGAAAACTAATCAGAAAAACAAAAACAGTAAATTAAAATTATCACAATTAATTTAGTGGATATGAAATGCCAGAATACAACCACTAATTACCTGAAATAAAATTAAAAATGTTTTCGTCCTTTTTCGTATTCAAACAAACCCAATTCATCCATTCCGATATATTCCTTACTCTTATGTTGCTCCCATGTATTTCTATATTGTTCATTATATCTTCTGGTTTAGGCATATTTATTTAAAGAGGAAAATCTTTAGCAGGTATTGTAGGTATGATATTCTCAAATAGATTTTCTTTTTCACTTGCTTTGGAGTTGAAATCGTTGGCTTTATGAAGGAATTCACATCTTTCTTGGTTGGTTTCTACGTATATAGTAATTATTTCTCCATCTGTAACAAAATAATCAAATTCAATTATCGATAATCTACAATGTTTATATGTGATGCACAATGCGAGTATATTCTATTATTACCAACTACAGATACCAGATAATCACTTGAAATACTGTATCATAAGCTTCTTGATACCAGACACTCACTTGAAGTACTGTATCATTACCCACTAGATACCAGATACTCACTCGAAGTACTGTATCATTGTCTACTAGATACCAGATACTCACTTGAAGTACTCGTTGTACGCTGTATCATTTCTATCGAGGTAATTCAAATAATCTGTGAGTTTCTTCACGTTCGGAAAGTCAAAAACATTGATGTAGGAATGCGGAGGCAAGTTCAGATTCTCACATCCTAGTCCGTAAACCACTGGGATTACGTTATTCCTGTAAATCATTATTCAAAATCACAAAAATATTATGAACACAACAATCATAGAAAAACTTCAAAATTTTACGTTGATCATCGGGATTCATGATTATGAATTTATATAATTTACAATATTTACATTGATAGTACCTAAATCAGTGATTATTCATGAAGAAGAAATTACACCTAATAATAAATAATATATAAACTAGGTGGCATAGAGTTATTGAATATCTCCTAGTTGATGTTTGGGGGTTGATCGGTAACGATCGGTTGAACAGTTCCGCTGTCTGCTACGATGTCTACTGTTCTACCCAGGATTCATTAACATAAATGGTAACATATTTTTAATGGAAAAATATTGTGTTTTTAAACAAAAAAAAATGGTATGGTAACTAGTAGAAGACGTAAAATTATGACGTCACATTTTTTGTTTGTGACCCAGCGTCTCAGAATATCTCGTATTTGCATGTTAATATTGAGATGTTGAAAATCAATTTGTAAGTGTTTCATTTGATAAATTGTAAAAATAGTGATTGAACCTAGAATTTCAAATTATTGGTATAATTCAGGTTTGTTTATTGTTCTCTTTTTTTACTTATCTATAAGAAATAGGGTCTTAAACAATATACTATCTAAGAGCCTAAACTAGTGCTAGCTATCTGCTAAGCTGTAGTTCCTATGAATAACAATTAATAAATAAAATAATGGAAATGCAATTTAACAGATGCCTACTTAGCAATTGATAAGATTTTTTTTAATTTGGTAGTGACTAAATTTAAGTAAGTGATCCCATGTTTCAAAGTGTGGGCAGAATCGCCAGTCTAATGGAGACTATCCAAAAATAAATTTAGGTAAAATATCTAAATAATGAAAAAATTATCTGTAGACATACTTCTAATAGAAATGCAATTATTGACAATAAGTTGAAACATAACGATTAAAATAAACTAGAATAACCACAGAGCATATTATTCACGTAGCAATCAAAGCAATTTAAGATTTTTGGTCACGTCAAACAATCGAGTAATTTCGATCAGTTGATTACCATACCCTATACAGGGTGTCCGACACTTTTGTTGCCAAACTTTAACATAAGGTTGCATTCGTCGAAATAAACACATTTTATTCCATGAAGGTATGGTCTAAAATGCTTAGTTAAAGAGTTACAAGGTTTGGAAAGTAGTATCTGTACCATTTATTATCATTAGTTAACGTCATTTTTTAATGTTGCAACAAGAAACAAAACATTTTAACAGTAATTATTAGGAGCACAAGAAACTCAATCTTGAATTAAGTTACATGTTTACAAAAAGTGTTCAAACTGCCTTAGTTGCGATGCAGGCGTTCAAACGTTTGTCCAATGATTGGCGGACGCGAGCAAAGACACCAGGAGTTTCACGAATCCTTGCAGAACAAGCGTTTGAACGCTTGCATCGCAACAAATGGGCGGCAAATTGAAAACACTCTGTAAACATGTAACCTAATTTAAGATTATGTTTCTTGTGCTCCTAATAATTACTGTTAAAAATGTTTTGTTTCTTATCGCAACATTAAAAATAATATTGTTAACTAATAATAATAAATGGTACAGATACTACTTTCCTAACCTTGTAACTCTTTAACTAAGCATTTTGGACCATACCTTCATAGAATAAAAAGGGTTTATTTCGACGAATGCAACCTTATGTTAAAGTTTGGCAACAAAAGTGTCGGACACGCGGGAACTAAAGAAACAACAACATTTGGTGTTGATCATCTTTTCATTTCTATTTTATTAAGCTGTATCTATTCTACCGATATAAAGCTCAATTTTCAAGTAAAATAATCTTCATTATTGAATGAAATAATGAAACAATTTTATTCAAGAATACAGTATGGTTAAAATTAATTCAGTACATTAAAATAGGTAACAAACCGTACTCAAGGCCCCTATTAAGCACAATTTGCTTTTAGGGCAACCTATATAAAATTAAAAACAATATGTTATGCTATTTGAACGATTTAAAACAAAGAAGAACCAACGTACAATAGCAGAGGTCCTACGTTACACTGGTATATTACAAATTACAAACACGTACAATTGAAAAGTTAATAGTTAGCAAATAAGTGTTGAAGTAGACTTCGCTTAAAACAGGATAGAGAGTTATTAGATTTTACATAATCAGGTAATAAATTCCAATATGAAGGACCAACAAATGATATACAAAATTGGCTTTTGCGCTTACGATATAATGGGGTAATCAAATTGGAACCATGTCGTGTTACATAAGAATGAATATTAGAATGGGTAAGCACACCGTTAAATAAATCAGCATCAATACCTAAGTGAATGGCTTTAAATACTCTAAGTCATATGTGTAAACAAAAAATGTCATCAATTTTCAATATAGATAACTGTCGAAAATAATTAGAAGTGTGAGAATTGGCAGCTAGACAACAAATTGTTCTTATTGAGGTTTTTTGCATCTTAAAATAACTTATCCTGGTTCAATTTAGTAGAAGCATACCAAACTTCTATGCCATAATCGAAAAAAGGTTTAATAAGTGACTGATATAAAAATTGTAGCACCTCTTCAGGCAAGGTAAATTTAAGCCTATTCAGAACACCAAGCGACTTAGAAACCCTAGACAACACATGATTTGTATGATGAACGAAGTTTAAATTTTCGTCCAAGTGAATACCCAGGAATTTAGTGTGGTCAACGCGAGCTACCATTTCATTCCCGATTTTTATATTTGGCAAAGAAATGGAACGTCTATAATTGAATAGTACATATTTAGTTTTATCAACGTTGATGAATAGTTTATTAGAAGCAATCCACGTTTCAACTCTAGACAACTCGTCATTCAACAACTGACATACATCAAATGGGCATAGAGGGTCAAATCTAAACGAAAGAGTGCTGTCATCTGCAAAAAGTGTAAATTCAAATTTGTCTGAGCTCAATGAAAAGTCATATATAAACAATATGAACATCAAAGACCTAGAACACTCCTTGAGGTACTCCATGAGTAACGGGTGAACAATCTGAAGATGACTTCCCAATTCTCACATATTGGAGACGATCAGACAAATATGATTCCAGCCACTTAAAACTAAAACCCCTAAAACCGTAGAAATAAAGCTTGGACAAAAGAATTGTATGATCCACAGAGTCAAATGCCTTGGAGAAATCTAAAAATACTGAAAAAACACTATCGTTCGAATCTAATGAATCATAAATTAATTTCACAAATTTCAGAGTGGCTTGTACTGTGGATCTACCAGATCTAAATCCAAACTGCTGGTCTGCCAATAGAGAGTATTTATCTATAAAGTTATACATTTGTTTATAAACAATTTTTTTAAAAATTTTACTAAACGTTGACAAAATCGAAATTGGTCTATAATTACTGACATCTGTTCTAGAACCAGCTTTATGTAAAGGAATAACCCTAGCTACCTTCATACAACTTGGAAAAATGCCTTGTGAAATAGATTTATTAAAAATTACAGCTAGGATTGGAGATATGATATGACTAATTTTTTTTAAACACATAATTAGATACAGTGTGTAAATCAGTGGGTTTATTTTTGAGTGAACTAATAGCTCTATCAACATCAGAGGGTGTGATATAGGAGAACATGAAAGAATTAGAATGGTTACCTCTTAAAAAATAACTATGATTAGTTGCACAATGTCGAACTGATTGACTGATGTTACGACCAACGGATGAGAAATGTAAGTTAAATGCGTTAGCTACTTTACTTTGGTCGGCAATATGTTCATCACCTATATTTAACTCTATCTGATTGATTTTAATGTTCCCTTTTCTACCTAAAATTTTATTAATACTCTTCCAAGATTCCTTAATGTTAGATTTAAATTTATCAAACTTAGATGAATAATACATGCGCTTAGCTTTCCTTATCTCATTAGTTACGAAATTTTTAAAGCTGCAATAAGTAGTTTGATTCACCTTTCCCTGTCGGAACAAAATATACATGTTCTGCCTTTTCTTAATATTATCAAGAACAGCTCCACAAATACAAGGCTTTTTTAGGTTACGAGAGGATACAATTTTCACTTCAATAGGACAGAATGAATTATAATATTGTAAAATTATATCCTCAATCATTTGTATCGTATTACTGACATCTGAAGAATCAATAACACTGGTAAAATCGTGATTACTTAAATTGATACAAAGATTATTTACAGTAACATCATTAACAATTCTAAACTTAATTTCAGTTTGCTTAGTAAAGTTTTGAGCGAAAATATCTTTAATGACTAGAAAGATAGGCAAATGATCTGAAAGATCACTCGCAATACTACCAGCAATACAATTCTCTGGGCAAATAACAAAAATATTATCAATTAAAGTAGCAGACGTTTAAGTAATGCGAGTGGGCTAATCATCGGCAACAGTGAGTGACTATTCATGAAATTTAGGAAAGATAGATTACTAGTATTGTCCAAATGAAGTAAATCATAGTTAAAATCACCACAACTACGTTAGAATATTTGGACAATCGTAAGATACTAAGTATTTCGTCTAGCTTTCCCAGAAATAGATCACTGTTGCCAGTAGGAGGGCGATAAACAACACCAACCAAAACACTGACGCCGCCCCTACTAACTTCAATAAACATAGATTCAATAAATTCAGTAATAAATGTAAAATTTGACAGTAATTTGGCATTATTATTAGCTTTAACATATACACTTATACCACCACCGCGCCTATCTTTCCTTAGTGAATGGAAAGGTAAATAGTTATCAATAGAAATCAAATTGTATGTGCTGTCATTCAGCCAACATTCCGTAAAACATATTACATCAAAATCAGATCCACATAAATGGAGATCAGCTAACAGCTCGTCTATCTTAGGTAATAGTGATCTAATATATGATGCAGTAGCGAAAAATCCTTATAGCTTCCACGTATGCAATTGTTAAATTCAGAGTGCGTATAATATCTACTTCCTCGATCTGTATTGAGCTCAGGATATAACACATTGAAATGATTTAGTTCAGCATCAATACCATCAAAATATTGATTATTAATAATCTTTTGAGAAAACTAGGACACAAATATCTAACAAACGATAAAATACGAAAATTATTGACATATATAACGCACACACACACACACACACTCCAAAAGTAGCTCACATCAGCGTACACACAAGTTTTCACAGGTGTAACCACAAACGTCCATAAATGTCTAAGACTAACCTGCACACAAAAATATACGTCCATGCAGGTCAAAGTGTATACGAAAGTATACACAAGCTTGCAAAGGACGAAACTATATCGAATAATGCAGGTCATCATATACAATGAAGTATAAGAGCCTACATAAAACAAAAAGATATTCACAAAAATGAGAAAAAGAGTACAGTAGTCATGACACACACGAAGATTAAAAGAACGACATGACAACTCACACACAATGAGAAACAAACAAACACACACTTGGACTATCAGTACATTAAGATCAGTAGTTACAGACACAGGAAAATACACTGGCAAAAATTGACTTACATAAAACAATGATAACTGAATCACTTCACATAGTCAATTTATATTACTTTTCGTTAATAGTTCAGATGCGGGTACTCCGAGTGATTTCGCATACACTTCTTCCAATCTTGACATGCTGTTGATGAACAACTTATGATTCCTGTCTGCAGAATTAGATTACTTCATCCACACAAAGACTTGTCCATTGTATGAACCAGCAGCATCAATAACTTGTGGGAAGCGCCTGCGGGCATTCCTCAAAGCAAACAATATAGTACTTCTTGTCGGTATTAGATTCTCATTAAGGAAAATTCCCTTAGGTTTTGTCACTTTACATGCACGCAGAATGTCATCCCTAGTATCCTTACGTTTTAGTTTAAGTAGAATATTTCTCTTATCAGATGAGGTAGATGGTTTTTTGCCCAATCGACGAACAGTAGCGATCTCGTCAGCAGCCAAGCTGTAATTCACTTTGTTTTTCAACAAATTAATAACTGCATCAGCATCAATATCACCTTGTAATGAGTTATGCAGCTCACTGCCTGACATAACGAGAGAGTCACTTCTATGCTCTGCTTCAATGTCGTCAAGCCTAGCAATCAAATCTCTGTTTTGATTCTCAAGTGCCGATATCTTTGTTTCTAGCTGATCCATTTTAGCATCCTTCTCATCCATTCTATGAAGAATTTCACTGACGGCTGAGTCTAGCTTCTCCTCAATGATGGACAGTAGCAGCCTACCTTCACTCGAAATTTGGTCTATATTACGTGCTCTTGTGGTGGCACCCATAATTGGTAGGATAATTGAAGTCTATTAATCAATTAAAGAAGGACGACAGCAAATAACTCAGTAGGTACACAGAGAATGAAAATTTCTAACAGGAGCGGCACATGACACAGGACGTCTGTTCACTATGATGATTCAGTCAATAAAAGGTAAAATATAATTTAACAACACCATATATTGTTTCTATAGTTCCCGCTTTCAAATCCAGATGGCGCTTTTTAAAACAGAAATTGTCGAGATCGATATATAGTGTATCTTGTTATAGAATAATATCTTTGGTACTAGGTAAGGGTGTCCGAAAAACTGCCAACACAGAAAGCTCACATGTACTATCGCGGAAAAGTGTATCCGTCCAATTGCTGAGGCGCGCATGAATAATCTAGTTCCCACTGTACCACGGATTATCGTACGCTACCCCAAATTCTCATTTTACCCCCACATGTAAGAAATTTCCATTCTTTTTAATGCAGTGCGGGACATTTCGTCTTCAGCCGTCATGGAGAAAGGTCATCAAATTTCACTCTCTCTATTTAAAAACTTGTGTTTTAGGCAGATCGAAAATTAGTATCTCTTTAGATACTAATTTCACTTAGTCTGGATGAGTTATTCTTCAGTCTTTCTAGCTGAGGACTCTATTTTTTATTGTCATGCTCATATGGAACTATATCTTTTACTTATACATTTGTAAATTAATTTTTTTCGCTTCTTTTATTTTCTAAGTTCTAGATTCATAATTTTAAGCTATATTTTTTAACTCTGTGAAAAATTGTTAATGCTACCATTTTTAGGCAGCTTAATCCTTGAAATTGAGATATTCGAAAGACTGATCAGATTTCTGATCTAGTTGTTTTCTTCTTGGATATGAACTCTAAATATTTTTACCAGTTGATTTTTTGCTTTTTGCTGATAGCTGAGACTAAGTCCAGCTCAATATCAAGTGTTTCTATTCTTGAGATCATTTCGAATTATAAATTTATCAATATTTCACAGATTTTCTTGAAATCGCTGATGGAATTTGCAATTTATTACCAAAATGTGTGCTTGCAGAAAATTTTTATCTTTACTTCTGAACTTTGAAATAATACCGAACTTCAGAATTTTTTTTCTATAGTTAGTGAGTGGAACCATTTTTTATTGGTATCCAAACCTGCAAAATGTCGAGATTTGGAACAGTTTACGAAATAGCAAAAATAGATTTTATGCACTTCTTTGCATTACTCTGTACTAGAGTCATAAAGCAGTGCCCGTACAGTAATTAAACTATTAAATTTAAAAAAATACGGAATTCTACTTTATATTATTGTGCCTAAATTCCTTTGAATACTATCTGTATACATGGAATAGAAAGAAAAAAAAACACCTAGAGCTGTAGCTTATAACCACATTTTACTTTTCATTTTAGCCTCTAGACTTCTAGAGTTTAGGTAGGTATATTCTTTATTAAATGTTCTATAATGCATATGATTCTTCCATTCGTAAATAGCCGCCGGTTTACGTCAATAGTTCTATAATGTAGACTGTAGTATATACTTTTTGTTTAAACTGTTCTTTCTGTATTTATAAATACCTTTAAATTTAAATCCTTTTCAGGTTTTAGTCTCACAATACCAATAGATATAACCATATTTATGCACTATAAAAAAAGGGAAAACCTACGAATAATTTTCGGAACAGCTGGATGCTCAAGGTTAGTGTTAAACGGTAAATGTAATTACGTATATTCACCTAATTTATTTTTCCCATAATTTTCATCTTCTATTTCTACTACCAAATTCTCGTTTTATTTTGTGCAGGTAACTCTTAAGAAATTTCTTTCTTTCTGGGTAGCAAAGAATTTATAAGCCTGCATGAGCTCTAGGGTCACGCAGGTAAATTGCGGCCCTTTAATTTTTTATTGCAGCCCTCTCAAGAGAGTCTCTACAACATTTTGAATCAAAATTACATTAAAATGTTGCATAGCTATCAAAAGAAGCACAGTGAATGCTATAACTTATTAATTTAAGTTTTGACGTGTGTTTTGAAGCTATGATGTTTCAGTTGTTAGAGGCCGCAGTTAGTAAGTGGGCCGCAATTTACCTGCGTGACCCTATCATGAAGCTGTTTGTGGTGGATTTAATAGAAGGGGGTTCCCTTTGGCCTCGAACTGTTGTAATTTGGATTAATAATTGTCTTTTTTCATTCTTATTATGTTTATCTTTTTACGGCACTTGCAGTTTTAGAGGATGGCACTAGGTTTATGCTTCCAAACTACGAGGTCTTCGACTTTTGGGTTTGTTAGGCTTAATTTACTATCCCCTTTTCATTTTAATCTTCCATCCGTGAGTGCAGCCTCCGGACCTTTAATTGGGTCGTTTTTTATTCTTTTTTTAAGTGAATGCATTCTCGGAATAGCTCTTCTGTATTCATGAGCATTGTCACCGACGGTGGTAGGTGACTTTGTTCTTGAAGCCACTTTCCTTTCAGACTGCTTCTTATAGTCCCTTGTATTTAATTTCATTGTCAGCGATATGGCCTTTGGTTCCAAAGAAAACGTTAAGCCCCTACTTAAATTAACAGAGATTATTTATTAATAACTTTATACTAAAAAAACTATCTTAAATTCATAAGAGTAAATATGTAAGATATTCATGTTGCATTTATGAGAGTTTTCAACGAATGACACTATATAACAGTCATGAATTGAAGAAAGAGGCAGAGAATTTTTCTATACGAACAGTTGCAAATTGGATGATGACCAAGTTTTTTTTTCCTTTTTGTTTCATTGAAATTCTCTGTTTTGTAGAATAGCACTAAATAGGGATAACAATGTAGTCTTAGATTGTTTATTAATATAATTTGCAATATGTTTTTGCACCCTGTTTGTTCATTTTCCTCTTACTTCCGCGATTACTAGATTCTCATTCCGTAACATTCCATTGACGAGTCTCTTTCATTCCATTCACGGCGTCTCTTTCCAATCTAACTGCTAGATCTATATTAAGGTCTTTTCTATTTATTTTCCGATTAACGAAATCTCGAAACCATTATATTCGCATCAAACCTATTCAATAAAAATTACTTGTATACTAATTTATATTATTAAAATTTGTTTCCAGTTCAATGGGTAGAGCGAGCATTTGCTAAGAGGAACTCTAAAGACAACTATCTATGACCAGATCACTTCTCCTCACAAGAAAGCGGAAGAAACAAACGACAGAAGTGCAAATCTCCCTTTTCTCAATTGGTAAGGACAAATTTCTATTAGTTCAGTGAATTAGCAAAGTTATTCGTATCAGTTATGTTTCATAAATATATAATTTAAAAAATGTATGAAATTTTTTTAAAGATATAATATAGTAGGCTAATTACAAAGCCCCCAGTGCCTGTATCCTCAATCTGTTCAGGTGAATATAAGAGAAGGCACAACAGCTTCAGGCTTATCATTTTTGTGGCTAATTGTAATTTCTGAGGATACATCGTATGTTTTTTTTTTGTCCGGTAGGCTTCATTTATTATCACCTCTTCATTTTCATTTTCCATCTGTGAGTGCTGCCACCGGTGTTGGTGACTCTTTTCCGTCACATTCCTTGGTAAGTGACTGCAGTCATGGATTATTTTTTTTTTGCATCCATGAGCGTTGTCTCCCACAGGTGGTAGTTAATTCTTTCATGGAGTCACTTTCCTTTCTAACTGTTACTTCAAGCCCCATATATATTCAATTTCTTTTCAATATCAGCGATATGGCCTGAAAACTTTCAATTAGATTGATTGACAATTGTAAATTATTTCGTCCAAATACTTTACAATTGGAAATTGTGAATACACAACTTATGGTTTCTGTAGTTTCTGAAATACTGAATTCTTAAATACTGACTTCATATCCACTCCATGGTGATACACGGTTATTTATTTTGCTAGTATTAAAATTTGCAAATATTCTGAGTACTGGTAATAATTAATTAAACTCTTATATAGTTACTTGTATATAATTTTTTTAACATCTGTTGAGAGAGTATAATGGTGGTTCTAAATAAAATAGTTCATTATAGTTGTATCAACTAATTTTTTTAACTGTAACTTTTTGTTTATAGCCTAGTTTGGAATTCTTGACTCATTAAATCATTAAACTAAAAAAACGTTTAAACTCTTAAAATTTACTGATAATACGAATGGCTTAATTTATACAATATCCTAGATTACTTTAACATGTAACTTGCCGCTAAAATGAGAGTTTCTACAATATTTCATTTGTCCTTGTGACATTATTATTTGAACATTTAAATAAAATTTAGTAGTTTAGTGACATTGTTCATTATTTTTTACTTATTGACTTTCATTTTTTCTATTTTACAGTTTCGTTCTTTGCATCTCCTTTGACAACAAATCGAATAAAATTAAACACTTCCTTCCATTTTTGAGGCAAATATGTATTACCCTTTTTCAGTACAATTTCTGTTTCCATAAAGCTATAATCTTATTTAAAAAAATGACCAATATTTAATTACAAGAAATTAGTAAAATTCAATTATTTCTTTTGTAGAGTTCTTTAGTTTCGTTTAAATTAATTCGACTTTTTTCCAATTAGTTGTAGCATTAATTGTAATAAGTATTCTACGGATTGGAATTAGTGACTTTATCTAACAGTTAGTCTCGAGTAATGGAAGATAAATGTAGTGTTTATATAAAACCACGTTTCTAATGCTAAACATCTATTCAACCTTATCTTGCAATTTCCAAAAATAGCTTTGTGGTCTTTTCTTAACTCATTTTAAATTATCCTTTTTTCTCCATCGTTTGCGGTCTAACCTCTTAATTCATCAACATAAAGAAAAAAATAAAAATATTAGATCGAGGGGTCACTCTTTTTAGTCCTTTGGGTAAATATTTTGTAAGTTTGATTTTTAAAATTCGAAACACACTCTGATCACAGTAAGGATTTTTATCTATCTGTGTTCTACTTTCCATTAATCTTGTTTTCTATAATATCAAATCTTGTTTCTTCCTTGCCACTCGAATGTGGATACTTTTAACGTAACCAAATGTGCTTCGAATACACGTTGTTCAGGATTTTGGAGGATAACGCTAGGGTTATGCTCTTCAACTACGAGGTCTTAGATTTTTGTGTTAGGTAGGCTCGTAGGCTTCATTTACTATCACCTCTTCATTTTCCTTTTCCATCCGTGAGGGCAGCCATCGGTGCTTGCGTCCCGTTTCGTCACATTCCTTGGTAAGTGACTGCATTCACGGAGTAGCTTTTCTGCATCCATGAGCATTGTCACCATCGGTGGTAAGTGCCTTTGTTCATGGAGCCACTTTCCTTTCTGACTGCTTCTTCTAGTCCCTTGTATTTATTTTCTTTTTACCTCAGCGAAATAGTCACGATATGACTGAAGCACGACGTTAAACCCCTAGTATAATAAAAATTATATTATAGTATGAGATTAAAATAAAATCTATTCAATTTGTTTTATCTTGTTAATAATTGTTTGTAGCGTAATTCTAAGTCAATATCAGAGATTTTTTAATCAATTTGTTTGTAAACATTTTCAGATTCAAATAACTTCGCACCACTGCAGTTCTCATCAGTGAAGTTCTCATCAGTGAAGTTCTCATCAGTGAAGTTCTCATCAGTGAAGTTCTCATCAGTGAAGTTCCCAGCAGTGAAGTTCCCAGCAGTGAAGTTCCCAGCAGTGAAGTTCCCAGCAGTGAAGTTCCCAGCAGTGAAGTTCCCAGCAGTGAAGTTCCCATCAGTGAAGTTCCCATCAGTGAAGTTCCCATCAGTGAAGTTCCCATCAGTGAAGTTCCCATCAGTGAAGTTCCCATCAGTGAAGTTCCCATCAGTGAAGTTCCCATCAGTGAAGTTCCCATCAGTGAAGTTCCCATCGGTGCAGTTCCCATCGGTGCAGTTCCCATCGGTGCAGTTCCCATCGGTGCAGTTCCCATCGGTGCAGTTCCCATCGGTGCAGTTCCCATCGGTGCAGTTCCCATCGGTGCAGTTCCCATCGGTGCAGTTCCCATCGGTGCAGTTCCCATCGGTGCAGTTCCCATCGGTGCAGTTCCCATCGGTGCAGTTCCCATCGGTGCAGTTCCCATCGGTGCAGTTCCCATCGGTAAAGTTCTCATCAGGACATCACTAATCACATCATTTCCAGGAAGTCTGGTCTCATTCCCTGTGATATCCGTTTATTCATGCTTATTACTTTTAGATTTTCAACGACATTTCTCCGTGAAAAGGAAGTGCATAAAAGACCGAACTAATTTGTGTATTTTATTTATTGTTATGCGTTTGAAAAACTTTAATCTTAGGTAAATATAGAATAAATTGTACATTGTAAGTTCATGTTAATCGTTCAACCCTAAGCTTTTAAAAATTGTTCTAAGATTGATACTTCATGTAAACTAGTACTAATTAGAAATCCTTTATTTTTAGTAAAAATTGTATCGGAGACTTTTTACTTTTTAAATAACCTGCAAGTGTATTTAGTCGTGTAGTAGCTTTTAAATTTTTACCTAATTTAATTGTTATCTTCAACTTTTGTAAAACACTATTTTTTATAAATATAAAATAATTATCCATTTTCTATTATTGATCCTTTATTTATCTTATTTTGAAAGTATAATATTAATATTGTATGATAAGAGATAGAACTCGCAAGTTGAAAGCCTTAGTTGACAGTTGTCATGAATCCCAGTTTCACTCCGATGTCGCAAATTAAGCATCAAAACTGCAGTAGGTAGCTACATTAGTTCTGTTCTTGGAGAACTTTCTTTTGATTAATCTCATAGAACTTTGTAACTTATTTTATTGTCAACGTGGGCGATGTGACATTTATTGAGAAGAAAAATTATGATCACTTCAGTTATTTTTAGTTCACTATATCACTGCTTGTCAATTGATCGTGCAAGCATTTAATATATAAAAAATTTAAACTGAAAAGAATCAGTTCACATGATGATAAAAAATCCATCAAAATTCTGCATTTAAAATCTAAACTAAATAGATAAAGCTACAACTTAGTCATAGTTTTATTTTATTCTTTAACCTAAAAGAATTTTTCAATTAAATAACTTCAATAAAAGATAGAAAGTATCGGTATAGCCGTATAGGTAATTAGTAATTACTTATTTTTAAGTTGATGAAAATAGAGAAAAACGCTTGTCAGCAACTTACTGATTGTTGTCATTAAATTAAGACGTAAGATGAATTATTATCATTTTAAAAACACAAATTATAATAACTTCCTCATTCGGCCAATATATTGAATGAATTAAAAAAGATTATACACATAAAGGACTCCGAAAAAGAAGAGAAACTTGTCTTATCGACGAAATTAGTCACCACTTTTAATTTATTGAAATTCTGAAATTATTTAAATGTGAAAAAAAT
The DNA here is from genome assembly GCA_947561585.1 of Caprella mutica. Lineage (NCBI taxonomy): Eukaryota > Metazoa > Arthropoda > Malacostraca > Amphipoda > Caprellidae > Caprella > Caprella mutica. The sequence goes on along the minus strand of CANNZV010004360.1, from coordinate 9,478 downwards.
GCGAAGCTATTATAAATTATATCTTTAGACGATTAAATGCTCTTGTGTGAATGATTATAATATAAAATATTCGTGGAATAAGATTTGACAAAAGTAAAACTATAGACATTTACCACAAAGTTGAAAACGTGTATTATAGTTTTAATAATATAGCCTATAGGAGAACAAATAATTCAAAGGTGTAAAAGAAGAGAAGTTATTTGAAATCATATCTGAAGAGGATAAGTTTAATATTCTTGTGTGAATGGTTGTCATAAATAATATTTTTGGAATTAATGAGATTTGATAAAGCTAAAGCTAGAAATCTACTTTAACCTCAAATTCGAATAGTTATTAGTTTCAATATTTGAACGGCAATTGGTCGAAAGTAAATTGCATAAAAACATACAAGAGTAAATCGTACGAAATATATACCAAGGTTAATAGAATGGAAAATTTCAAAATTATAAATATGTATTTCAAATTATAAAAAAGTACATGTATTCATTACAAAATGAACATTGCATGGATGATATGAATGAAACAATATGTTTATACTTTAATTTAAATAATACAAAAATAATATCTAATCACTTGTCAGAAATCGATATAATAATAATATTTCAACAAAGCTACTATATTAAACACACAGTAAACCAAAATTCATTACACACAAAGAAATTATAATTATCATTCAAAGTATTATTAATTAATATGCAATCCAATTCGATCGAATGAAATTGTCAGAGAATTAGGGAGGTGATAGCATTTTAATAAACATAGATAATGGGTTTCAAATTTTGAATACTTCACAAACATCGATCGAAGATTTATTAAAATGAATAGAAGCGAATATTAAGCTTGAAGGCTTGTTCAATTCTTAAATTATAAAAAATAATTAGACTCTAAACCTGTTGTGAACTGATAATGTAAAGAGGCGTTGTGTAAACAAAAAAAATTCTTCTCTGTCCCTAATACAAATATTTCTTTGATCCATCTCTTAGTATTTTCTAATAAAGGTTTTAGTTTAAATTTCTATCTTGTACTTCATTTATTTCTGTAATATTTATATGATAATGTATATTATATATTTTTCTAGTGAATATGTCTACAATTAACTGTATTAATGTTGTGTATATAAAGTAAAAATTAATGTCCCCTTAACTCCTCATAGAAGAATGAACACGGTTTTTTTTTATAAATTAAAATGCTATTGGTGACTAAAGTCATTAAATTGCGAGTAAGTGACAGGCAATTATACGATTGGAAGTTTTCTGACTGGCAGTTTTTCGTGTACCCTTGGAAAGTAGGGTTAGTTAACATACGCAGGTCATGACCCAATCTGACCTTAAGAAATATCTGATTGACATGTCATGACTTATGTTTCTGAGTACTTTGAGTTAAATTAAGTATGTATTTATTTTAAATATTTAATTCAATTTATTTATTCCTCTTTAGTTTGAATTTGCAAAGGATAAAATTTTAAGGGTTGAATATTCATAAGATGATATTTTATTGGTTGAATTTTTATAGGACAAATTTTTATAGGATGATTTTTTTTATAGGAAAAACTCTTATATTTTTGTTATGGATTCCTGAAAAGACTTTAGAGATTAATGAGGCCGTGGAATATTATAGGAATAAATTGTTTCACATTCCCGATTTCTGTGACGTACACCTTTTTCACTGTATTTACAGTGAATTCTCTTACCTTCACCCATAGTAAAATATTCATCATCTTGGTTTTAGTGACGTTTGGTTTCCTTACTGTTGGTGATGAAAAAAACATTAAATAATTCTCACTCATTTGTGAGAAAAAGATATGAAATATTGGAAATTTAGAAGAACGGCAAAACCCCAAGTAGTAATATTTCTTCGGACAACTTGTTTCGATATTGTTACAACATTGCCAATATTGTAACAACATTGCCAATATTGTTACAACATTGCTAATATTGTTACAATATTGCTAATAATAATAACCTCATTATATATAAATAACTCATAGCTCCACTTTATCGATCATAGAAGAAAAAGTATATAATGATAATTATTCAACTTTAATATATTCTTTCTAAATATTATGATCGAAAATGTTGAACAAACTGATAACTTGGAATTTACCCTGATAAATTATAATGATTTTATACCGGGTAACCATGACTTTTCCCATTTGTCTCAACACAAGATTTAATACGCTGTTTTATTTGTAAATAGAGACTTCGATCCTAGTTAGGGGTACATAGCAGTACTCGAAAAGTGGAACATTTAAATTTCTTATCATTTCATAACCTATATTAACATCAACTTTTCGAAGACTGTGGGTGCAAAGTATTGCAACTTTACTCTTTATTGAATTGCATTCAATAAGGAGATAATTTAATACCTTCACTAATTCCATGGATAAGTAACAAAAAGAAAACGGTTTGCACTATTTATTTGTAGGTACATTCAGTTATCCGATATCGACTGCAGAGTTGAAATAGCTATGTCTCTTTTCACGTCAGGCTTCAAAATGTCTTTCACCTGAAAAAAAAAATTATTATTTAGAATGAGAGGAAATGAATTATTATTTAGCATGAGAAATCAGTTATCACAGAGCAATAATTTGATCTATATTTACATTTAAGTTAAGAAACAAAAATAATGTTGCTATAAAAATTCCCGAAATAATCATGTTCAGACTATAATTTTGGAGTGTGGTGATGCATTGCTGTGTTTATATTAATTCTTATAGAAATATAATTTAACTTTAGTAAGGGTGTAACGTCTGCTTCCACCACATCTGATCATATCGCTGACGTCAAAAGGAATTAGGTATAAGAGACTAAAAGAAGCAGTCAGAAAGGAAAGTGACCGTCGGTGACAATGCGCATGGATACAGAAAAGCTACTCCGTGAATATAGACACTGACCAAGGATGTGACAAAAAGGGACAAGCACCGGTGGTTGCATTCACGGTTGGAACAGGAAAACGAAGAGGTGATAGTAAATTAAACCTAGGAGCCTACCTAACACAAAAATCTGAGACCTCGTACCTAGTTGAATAGCATAACCCTAGCGGTATAATCCAAAACTGCAAGTAGTGTTAAAAAATGATAATAAACAAGGTACATGTTTTTTTTACACAAGAGTTTTTTTACACGGAGGACTTTTGTCCTGTCATCCTGTTTCAGATGCCTTTTCTTACCATGTGAAGCTAGGATGTGAACAAATTATAAGAATGCAAGCATTTAATGTTAACAATTCTCACCGAAATATCTTGTTGGACGGAAGCATCATAGGCTGCCATGAGACTGGTAGGCGATAGCATTATGCTGTGTTTTGCAAGAGCTTCTATGCAGTTAACCAATCTACTCACAGTCTGTCGCACCTCTAGACCAATCTACCAAAGAAAAGAGAAGAAAATTGACGGTTTGTTAGAGAATGTGGATAGAAAGATCATAGCTACTCACTTAAATCAATACCCATGTAGCTACCGATCATATTGATCAACCTTGTCAAAAGCATATTATGAGTGATGGAGTTTGAACAAAAAAAGGACTAAATGTACCTATAGCTAACAAATTAAATTATTTCTTTCTTAGTCATGCATACAATGAAGATGGTAATTACTAAAATATAAAATGTGCAAAAAGTATTTCTCAAATCCAGATGTATACAAATATCGCTTCAGCAGCTACTAGCTATTTTCTTTCAGTTTCTGTGCGAGTTTCCTTTGTGTTTCTTCTCAACTAGCTATAGCTATTTACTAGATAAGACAGTGTATATTCTAGCTGATATGTCTATTTAATTCAGATATGCATAAGGGTCATGCTTCTCTGTTAAGGGCCGTACACACGCAGTTTTTTAAGTCTTTCCACCAGACTTTTTGCTAAGCTCCTCCTACAATTTCCACAAGAATATAAGAAAAAACGATATAATAATTATTTATTTCAGTTTCTATCCATGATACCTGTAGGTATCATGGATAGAAACTGAAATAAATATTAATTGTATCGTTTTTTCTCATTTTCTTGTGGGAAAAGTAGGAGGAGCTTAGCAAAAAGTCTGGTGGAAAGACTTAAAAAACCCTACGTGTGCACGACCTTTAAGATGAGATTCAGAAGGTAGATAAAACAATAATAAAACTTGAAATAAATTTGAAATGGTTTGCAGTTTTATAACCAGTAACCTTAGTTCTAATAAATAGAGAAATAAAAAAATAATAATTATACGATTTATATCGTTTTATCTTAGATTCTTGTGGAAAATGTAGGAGGAGCTTAGCAAAAAGTCTGGTGGAAAGACTTAAAAAAAACCTGCGTGTGTACGGCCTTTTAGATTCACCATCAGAGTAACAGAATCAAGAAACTATATAATAGCTAGCAGTGAAAAGTTCATTTTGATAAGATTGATACTACTCACCTCTTCAAAATTTTCAGTGTATGATAAAACTTGATCTTTGTCCATTGTTGGCCCCAGGAATATATAACCATTTGCACCGAATATTACTCGTGCCCCACAAGGTAAGTCATGCATCCTCTGTTTACCCTGTACCAGCAATGATGGTGATATTTTGATGAGAGTTCCCTGTCCCAGCTGTAAAGAAAATGTTATTTCTAAATGAATATTCAACCCAAATATGTAGCTACAACATAGATATGGAAAACAATATATTAAATTGAATATTTAATTAAATATATTTTTTAGCAATATTCTGGGTATAGCTATATATTGAAAATGTGGTTAAATTTGATGATGAAAATCTACAGGGGTAAGATGAAAGAATATTTGAATATAGCTACTAGCTATACCTAGACAAGCAAAGATTGACATGTTATGAGTTTTTGCATATTTAATATAGCAAGCTGCTTTTTAGACATTTAAAAGCAAGACACTGTTTGTCAAAGCTGCACACTTCTGGATTCCACAAAAGAGCTGATAGGTTTTCTATTTTTTTTTGTCAAACCATTATATTATCAACGCAAACTGTGCAATATTAAGTATCTTTAAATTTTTTATAAGAATATGACTAGATTCAGGGTATTTTATTAGCTAAATGGCTAGCAATTAGCTAGCAATAAGGTACTACAATTTAATCTTCCCTCCCAGTTTCAAAATTTCCTTAATAGCTACTTAAAAATTCAACATAGCTAAATAGCAATCTAAGCCTATCTTGTATCTATAATATTTCAACTAATGATCTTCATTACAATGCAGTTTTGAAAATAACTATTGAAAAGTACACCATCTAAGCCAGTGGTTCTTAAAGTATTTTTCTCGCACACCCCTTGCTTTTCTCCAAGAACCCCCTGCATTAGCATTGTAATCTAATTAAATAGATTGAAAAGCTACAATTATTATATATTTGGTTACTAAAAGATTTTTGAAAATGGCAAATACACTACGTAGCTGCATGATATTAACAGCAAAAACCGAACTAATAAGCAACACATAAATTATACAACATCCATACCAGCAGAGATGGGCGGGATTGTACTTCCCAAGTACCAAGTAAAAGTACTAAGTAACAAGTAAGTACTTCAAGTACTACTTGAAGTACTTTCTAAAAAGTACTTTGAATAATTACTTAGAAGTACTTTTTACAAATACTTGTTACTTTCCAAGTAAAAAGTACCTTATGAGGTACATTTTTTCCTTTATAATAAAATCACAGTCAAACTTACGACAATGTTGCTACAGTTGCTAGATGTTGCCAATTGCATTCAAGAGATTCTAATAGATTCATTCTATAATCTCTTTAAAATTAAATCTTTTTCCCATCTAGAAATGTATTTACATCACCGTACAAACAAACAAACTGGATAAAAAATGTTGGATTTTAGTGTTGTCAAACAATAAAACCTAGAGTTTGAAGAGCCAGCTAGCTAGAAGAGGTTCAACATGTTGAAAAATTATTTGTCAACCAGTCAACTAAGACATTTTATGATTTTATGTGAAGATGATATTTTATATATTCTGTTCCGTGGAAACCGAATTTTAATAATGAAAAGAAAAACATGGGTGGTAATAAAAAAGTCCATATTTCTTCAAGCTTTCGATTTTTTCCAAAAATCATCCTCAGGAAAACCTAAATATATCTCAATTCTACTATTTAAATACAAAATTCTCCTATCTAGGATACAGAAATGAATAAATATCACTAATGTTACAATTAATTAAATAAACAATGAACTCAGAAAAAAACTATCTACATATAAAAGAAAGAAATCATTTTAAAATAAATAATTCTGTAGAAGCCCCTTGTGAATTTATTTGGGGCTTCTGTTCATAAATAAAAATGGATTCCAATGTCCTCAAATCGTAACTATTCTGAATTACGATCATGTACATGAGCTATATTGACCAATTGAAGTACAATGCCTATAATTATTTTATGGTACCTAGATATCGCAACCAATATTTGCCAAACGCGTACATTGAAAAAAGTCACTGTGATGATGTACTATCAGAGAAAAGAGTCACTGTGATGATGTACTATCAGAGAAAAGAGTCACTGTGATGATGTACTATCAGAGAAAAGAGTCACTGTGATGATGTACTATCAGAGAAAAGAGTCACTGTGATGATGTACTATCAGAGAAAAGAGTCACTGTGATGATGTACTATCAGAGAAAAGAGTCACTGTGATGATGTACTATCAGAGAAAAGAGTCACTGTGATGATGTACTATCAGAGAAAAGAGTCACTGTGATGATGTACTATCAGAGAAAAGAGTCACTGTGATGATGTACTATCAGAGAAAAGAGTCACTGTGATGATGTACTATCAGAGAAAAGAGTCACTGTGATGATGTACTATCAGAGAAAAGAGTCACTGTGATGATGTACTATCAGAGAAAAGAGTCACTGTGATGATGTACTATCAGAGAAAAGAGTCACTGAGATGATGTACTATCAGAGAAAAGAGTCACTGTGATGATGTACTATCAGAGAAAAGAGTCACTGTGATGATGTACTATCAGAGAAAAGAGTCACTAAGATGATATACTATCAGAGAAAGAGTCACTGTGATGATGTACTATCAGAGAAAAGAGTCACTGTGATGATGTACTATCAGAGAAAAGAGTCACTGTGATGATGTACTATCAGAGAAAAGAGTCACTGTGATGATGTACTATCAGAGAAAAGAGTCACTGTGATGATGTACTATCAGAGAAAAGAGTCACTGTGATGATGTACTATCAGAGAAAAGAGTCACTGTGATGATGTACTATCAGAGAAAAGATTCACTGTGATTATGTACTATCAGAGAAGAGAGTCACTGTGATGATGTACTATCAGAGAAATGAGTCACTGTGATGATGTACTATCAGAGAAAAGAGACACTGTGATGATGTACTTTCAGTGAAAAGAGACACTGTAATGATGTACTTCCAGAGAAAAGAGTCACTGTGATGATGTACTATCAGAGAAAAGAGTCACTGTGATGATATACTCTCAGAGAAAAGAGTAACTGTGATGATGTACTATCAGGGAAAAGAGTCACTGTAATGATGTACTTTCAAAGAAAAGAGTCACTGTGATGATGTTCTATCAGTGAAAAGAGTCACTGCAATGTTGTACTTTCAGAGAAAAGAGTCACTGTTATGATATACTATCAGGGAAAAGAGTCACTGTGATGATGTACTATCAGTGAAAAGAGTCACTGCAATGATTTACTTTCAGAGAAAAGAGTCACTGTAATGATGTACTATCAGGGAAAAGAGTCACTGTAATGATGTACTATCAGGGAAAAGAGTCACTGCAATGATGTACTTTCAGAGAAAAGAGTCACTGTGATGATTTACTATCAGGGAAAAGAGTCACTGTGATGATGTACTATCAGTGAAAAGAGTCACTGCAATGATGTACTCTCAGAGAAAAGAGTAACTGTGATGATGTACTATCAGGGAAAAGAGTCACTGTAATGATGTACTTTCAAAGAAAAGACTCACTGTGATAATGTACTGTCACGGAAAAGAGTCACTCTAAAGATGTACTTTCAAAGAAAAGAGTCACAATGATAATGTACTATCAAAGAGAAGAGTCACTGTGATGATGCACTATCATAGAGAAGAGTCACATTGATAATGTACTATCAGAGAAAAGAATTACTGTGATGATGTACTATCAGTGGAACAAGTCACTGTAATGATGTACTTTCAGAGAAAAAGTCACTGTGATGATGTACTATCAGGGAAAAGAGTCACTGTGATGATGTACTATCAGAGAAAAGAGACACTGTGATGATGTACTTTCAGTGAAAAGAGTCACTGTAATGATGTACTTCCAGAGAAAAGAGTCACTGTGATGATGTACTATCAGGGAAAAGAGTCACTGCAATGTTGTACTTTCAGAGAAAAGAGTCTCTGTTATGATATACTATCAGGGAAAAGAGTCACTGTGATGATGTACTATCAGTGAAAAGAGTCACTGCAATGATTTACTTTCAGAGAAAAGAGTCACTGTAATGATGTACTATCAGGGAAAAGAGTCACTGTAATGATGTACTATCAGGGAAAAGAGTCACTGCAATGATGTACTTTCAGAGAAAAGAGTCACTGTGATGATTTACTATCAGGGAAAAGAGTCACTGTGAAGATGTACTATAAGTGAAAAGAGTCACTGCAATGATGTACTTTCAGAGAAAAGAGTCACTGTTATGATGTACTATCAGGGAAAAGAGTCACTGTAATGATGTACTATCAGGGAAAAGAGTCACTGTAATGATGTACTATCAGGGAAAAGAGTCACTGCAATGATGTACTTTCAGAGAAAAGAGTCACTGTGATGATATACTATCAGAGAAAAGAGTCAGTGCAATGATGTACTATCAGAGAAAAGATTCACTGTGATGATGTACTATCAGGAAAAAGAGTCACTGTGATGATGTACTATCAGAGAAAAGAGTCATTGTTATGATGTACTATCAGAGAAAAGAGTCACTACGATGATGTACTATCAGAAAAAGAGTCACTGTGATGATGTTCTATCATAGAAAAGAGTCACAGTGATTATGTACTATCAGAGAAAAGAGTCACTGTGACGATGTACTCTCAGAGAAAAGAGTAACTGTGATGATGTACTATCAGAGAAAAGAGTCACTGTGATGATGTACTATCAGGAAAAAGAGTCACTGTGATGATGTACTATCAGAGAAAAGAGTCATTGTTATGATGTACTATCAGAGAAAAGAGTCACTACGATGATGTACTATCAGAAAAAGAGTCACTGTGATGATGTTCTATCATAGAAAAGAGTCACAGTGATTATGTACTATCAGAGAAAAGAGTCACTGTGACGATGTACTCTCAGAGGAAAGAGTCACTGTGATGATGTACTATCAGAGAAAAGAGACACTGTAATGAAGTACTATCAGTGAAAATAGTCACTGCAATGATGTACTTCCAAAGAAAAGATTCACTGTGATTATATACCATCAGAGAAGAGAGTCACTGTGATGATGTACTATCAGAGAAAAGAGACAATGTAATGAAGTACTATCAGGGAAAAGAG
>CANNZV010004359.1:0-42461 GCA_947561585.1 Caprella mutica | reverse complement strand
ATTGAAAAAGGATCTCAATTGCGTAGTTTGTTCTTTTGGTGGAGGCCATTTCTTGTTTATCAAAAATTTTTCAACTTCTTGAAGTGTCTTGTCCTTCATTGTTTGCTCGACTAATTCCTTCTTTGATATTTTCTTCGGTATGTTAATATTAGTGATGTAATTGCAGTATTATTCTATTGATTCTTCCAAACGAGTATCCTATTTTGAACCAGCCACCGGGGCTCTTGAAAGATAATCTGCAGGGTTAGATTTACCTTCAGTATATTCAACTGTAAAATCGTACTATTGCACCTTAAGTAGCATCCGTTCTATTCTTGACGTTATTTATGATCTTGGATTATTAAATATTCTCTCTAATGGTTTGTGATCAGAGAATACAGTAAATTTTTATCCTCTCAGGTATAGGTTGAAGTGGGTTATTCCCCAAATGACAGCTAGAGCTTCTCGTTCTATCTAGGAGTACCTCTATTGTGTTTCTGAGAGAGCTTTACTTGCATAATTTATGGCTACTGTTTCATTGGTGCCTTTCTTAGATTGAACTAATAATGCCCCTAATCCAACAGGACTGGCATCGACAATCAATTGCGTTTTCTGATTGATGTCAAAGTAAGACAATTATGAGTTAGTTTATAGCTCATCTTTTATTTATGTGACTGCTCTCTCGTGTTCCGAAGTCCAAGTCCATTTATTCTATTTCTGTAATTTTCTAAGCGGTGCTGTCAGAGATGCAAGTCTGCCAATGAATCTTCCACAATAGTTTGCCATTCCTAGAAAGCTCCTTAATTCTTTGATATTAGTTGGTGATGGCAGTTTCTTAATTGTTTGTACTCTAGTTGCATCGGGTGATATACCATTTTTAGAAAAAGTATATCCGAAGAATTTAATTTCATCTTGGCTGAAACTACATTTATCTTTATTTAATGTGAAACCACTTTATTCGAGGGACTTCATGACAGCCTTCAGGTTATAGTCGTGTTCATTTTAAGTTTGTCCAAAAACAACAATGTCATCACTAATATTAATAGCTCCTGGTATATTAGCAATAGTGCTTTGAATGATGTTTTGAAATACCTCAGCAGCAGATGAAATTCCAAAACTAAGTCTCTTGTATCTTCTCAAACCGACATGTGTTGAGAATGTAGTTATCGGGCGGCTATCAGGATGTATCATTATTTGATGGTAACCTTGATTCAAGTCAAGCTTGGAAAAGACTGTAGCTCCATTAAATCTACAAATTATGTCATCAATGGTAGGTGAAAGATGGCGTTCTCTTTAAATTGCCTTATTGGCTTCTCTTATATCTACGCACAATCTTATTTCTTTCGGATTATTTGGCTTTGGTACCACCACAATGGGTGATACCCAGGGTGTAGGTCCATCAACTTCTTCTATGATGTCATTATCTTCTAGCTCCTTTATTTTATTCTCAATCTATTTCCTAAAATGAAATGGATTGGTAGCAACTTTCCATGGATTTTCTTGGTCCCATAGAAAATCAAAAATATCTATTTGTTGTTCACGATGATTATTCCCGATATCCAATAGTGGAGGTTTTAAATAATCTTCAAGCAGACACTGTGATAGATTCATTTGATAAAATTATCGGCATGTTTGGAGTTCCGTAAGAAGTAAGAACAGATAACGGCCCTCCATTCACCTCCTCAAAGTTTTAGCATTATTGTTAGCAATTGGATATTCAACATCGGAAAGTTACACCAGGACATCCAAGAGCCAACGGTGAAGTTGAAAGAATGATGAGAAATTTGAGAAAATCCATAAGAAGTTCATTAGTTGAAAATAGAAATTGGTTATAAGAAATTTATTAGAGTAAAGACAGTAATAATAAAGGTATTGTAAGTAACATGGATACAGGGCATATAAATAGATTTCCTAATTAATAGAATAAATAATATGAATATTACAATAGGTATTAAATAGGACTTGGGCGCAGGATTAATCCACAAATCCTGCTGTACTTTTCAGACTGGGCTACCGTGTATTACCTACCCTACCCTACTTACCTCAGAGTCAACAGTATCTAAAGACTAAAAGCTGAGCGGAGCACCACATTATGGCGCTCCACTGTACATGCTATCAATAATTTCAACATAATTGTCTGTTATGTAGTTTGTTGTATCTGCTAGTTTGTTGTACTGCGCACTTCATGATTGTTTAATAACCTGGCAGGGGGGTTCAGGGAGTGCCTCCCCCCCCCCTATACGTCTAACTGATAAGTTAAATTTACACCTCACTGACCTCAGACAGAAAGTTTACAATAGTTGCCCCATTAAATTTTAATTATTACTGTTTTCTATGATAAATTTTATTTTCTATTCCAATTTAAACAACATGATCAAAGAATTAAACTGTGTAGTATAAACATTGGATTCAAGTAACGTCAGTCATAAACTTGATCGCCTACATCAATATCAAATCACTCCATATATGATATATCATTATTCTTCTTTCAAATTACCTATCTAATAGAATGTACAGTGGTGCCCTGTAATCTGGTGCGCCACTCAGCTTTTAGATACGTATCCTCAGAGTGGTATTTTCTCATTCGACTTTAGTCATTGCTATTTAGTTATTTGTAAATTAATCATTCATGTATAACTAAGTCCTCCAACATTTTTCCAGTTTCCCCTCCAAAAATTAATGGTAAAATAGGAATTAATAGCTAAATATCCTCCGACATTGCAGGAATTTTTTTATTAGAGAAATTGAATATCATTGTATCTCCCGACATATCATTGGAATTTACCACCAAATACAATCTGGGACATGGACTCCAGTCTGTATTTCGTGGTAAATTCACCGACATGTCGGTGGAATTTTTTCCCTTCGAAAATAATATTCTGGCAAAGTCGGTGGATTTTTAGCTATTTATTTCTAAAATTAGGAAAATGTTGGTGGATCAGCCAAATAACTGGAAATGGTAAATTTTAAACTCAGAAGAAATGCTTCTTTCTATACAATAATAGTTGTTTATGGTTCATTTATTGCAGGTTATACAATCTGCATCAATAGTAATTATTTATACAAGGTAGCTAATGTGTGATATTGAACAAACTGTTACATATGTGAATCTAAACTAATGATCTATTTGGTATTACACAGAAATAATCGTTAGTGATCAGTAACGATTATTTATGGGTAATAAATAGTTTCTATTCATATTCTGTTATTATTATTCTCAAATTATGAGAAACTGACAATTTATCAAACTACAATGAGTTATGCCGCTTGGTGCGAAATCGCACCGAACGCGGTCGTATTGTGCCGCTCGGTGCGTTTTTGCACCATCATATTTTTTAAGTTTATTTAAAATATAGAAACCAATATGGGTCAAAAACAGCTGTTTCGTGATGTCCGATCCCTACTTCAACACATATGAGTTTCAAATCCGTATCAAAACCTTCATTTTATCTCGTCGTTAATGGGTTAATATTATTTTCAATATTTTTGCAAGTAAGTTAGTAGCTAACAAGTTAAAATTTAATAAATTATTACATTGTGAAAATGTGAGAGTTTGCAACCTTTTGCTTCTCTATGTAATGATGATTTCATAACAGTATTATTTCTATTCTATAATTTAGTTAATTTTGTTCACCTGAGGCTGTTATGTTACTAAGTGAGGCAATCAGAGGCATTATCTTCTACTTCCAAGTTCTAGGTATACATTTTTCCTTTTTCCAGATATCAAGCTAATCTTTAACTCATCAATTATTCATTTAAAATATTATCAATCATGGCAGACAATGATTCTCTCATCCAGCAATTCACTTCCATTAGTGGAGTTGATGTCGACAGAGCTAGATTCTTCCTAGAATCGGCAGCTTGGGATTTACCAGTAAGAAATTTAGCCATTAGCAACTAAACTTCATATTTGTACATCAACTGTTTATTATTTGTGTATAATAACTTGATGTGTTACCAACTTACCATAATGTTATACCTATTCATAATTCATTCATATTTTACCATATCTTTGTGACTAAAAAATGGTGCTTTCATCATGATGCTATTTCCTTGAGAAAATAAATCTTACATATTTTCTCATTCGTAGACTGCCTTGAGCAGCTTTTATGAAGAGTCCAACCAACCTGAAGGAGGTGAAATGGACGTAGCTGGGGCTCTTCCTCCTTCTTCAGACAGTCCAGCTTCAGTTCCTCCAGTCATTCCAGATGCGGAGGACAGCTCCAAGATGGAGGAGGAAGACTCAGACAGTGATGAGGAGGCACAGGCTTTCTATGCTGGCGGCAGCACCCGATCTGGGCAACAAGTTCTTGGGCCACCCAAAAAGAAAGATGTTGTTTCTAGACTATTTAAAGCAGCTAAGGAGTGAGTGGAGTGTGCTGATTCAGTGTTTAATGCTTGCTTATTTCCTTTCATCAATTCCTTGATTATAAAGTCAATGAAACCTGAAATAATACACTGATTGGTTGATTAATGATGATTTTCTTTCATTAAGCCTTGATTAAACAGTTACTGAAACCTTAAATATCATATTCAATAGTTTTCTATTATTTATTTATTTATTTCTGTTATCATTGAAAGAATTAATAATGAGATAAAGTATTATATCAATTCTTGATAAGGAGCTACTCTGACCACTCTACCAATCTGCAGTGGTAGAATGTATGGAAAGTAAGCAATATTAAGTATTTATCACCTTTGGTTATTTAATTATACCCCATACTTTGTTTTCTCTGTTTGCAGTCATGGTGCTCAAGTTCTGAAGGACTCTGGTGGAGAGGGCAGAGCCAAGTCTGTTGCTTTCAAAGGCACAAGCTACAGACTGGGGGAAACTTCTTCTGACACGCAAGGTAAGTAGCTAGGTAACATTCTCCTAGTAGCTTTTGTGTAGGTATCTATAGCGCTTTGTTTTGAACTTCTAAATCTTCTTCCTTGTTAATTATTTGACTTTAAGTGTAGTTTATATTTTTCTCCTGACTTTTATTTGGAAAATTACTTCAGGTAAATTATTTTTAACATGAGTTGTTATTGCTTTTATAACTCATGTTTAAAAATATATTTTTACCAAGTGAATCAGATTAATCTTTTCAAACTACACTGTCTCTTAATATTCATTTTACATATCTTGGAAAAATGCATAGTTGTGTTAAGTCTGTTAGAATCTACCACTGATTCTAATTATTAATAAAAATTAATTTTTATTCATATTCAAATTGTTCTCTCAAACATCCAGCAATCTGATTCAACTTAGGGTAAGTTATGAATTATCGGTCAGTACTTCATCTTCGGTCATATAAGAAAAAATGATATATAAATTATTATTATTAGACAGCGCTGTGTAATAATAATAATTTTTATATAGTTTTTTCTTATATGACCGAAGATGAAGTACTGACCGAAGATGAAGTACTGACCGATAATTCGTAACTTGCCCTAGCTATATCATTTTAAAAATTGTAAGATTTTTAGTAATTAAGTTTAATACCTAGCTAATTGAAAGAATTCAAGAGATAGCACTGTAAGCTGATCATGAATTTGAGTGGCATCTGTAAAGGTGTAAAAGTTACTATTTTCTTTTCTGAAAATATTTTATAGCAAAAAATTGAGGAATGAATGATTGAATCTAAATTATTATAATAAATGTATATATTATTTTTTTAAATATACGAGAAAAAAAACTTGAATAAATAGCTATCGTCTTGGAAGTTTCACAAATATATTTCTGAAACATAATGAAAATCAAACCAACACTCCATGTAGCTACTAGTATATATATGCAGTAACTATTCTATAATTCAAGTAAATAGCTACTTAACTTTTAAAAGTATTTTTATGAATGTGGTCATTATTATGTAGCTTAACAGTAGCTATATCAATGTTTGGCACATCTTGAATCGGAAGTGATTACTCCTGTAATCTGCTAACAGTAAAATATTTATTCAGCAACTCTAGGTACCATTTCTCTTTACAGTAAGATTTATTCAGCAACTCTAGGTACCATTTCTCTTTACAGTAAGATTTATTCAGCAACTCTAGGTACCATTTCTCTTTACAGTAAGATTTATTCAGCAACTCTAGGTACCATTTCTCTTTACAGTAAGATTTATTCAGCAACTGTAGGTACCATTTCTCTTTACAGTATGATTTATTCAGTAACTCTAGGTACCATTTCTATTTACAGTGATTTATTCAGCAACTGTTGGTACCATTTCTCTTTACAGTATGATTTATTCAGCAACTGTTGGTACCATTTCTCTTTACAGTATGATTTATTCAGCAACTGTTGGTACCATTTCTCTTTACAGTATGATTTATTCAGTAAATGTATGGTACCATTTCTCTTTACAGTATGATTTATTCAGCAACTGTTGGTACCATTTCTCTTTACAGTATGATTTATTCAGCAACTGTTGGTACCATTTCTCTTTACAGTATGATTTATTCAGTAAATGTATGGTACCATTTCTCTTTACAGTATGATTTATTCAGCAACTGTTGGTACCATTTCTCTTTACAGTATGATTTATTCAGCAACTGTTGGTACCATTTCTCTTTACAGTATGATTTATTCAGTAGCTCTAGGTACCATTTCTCTTTACAGTATGATTTATTCAGTAGCTCTAGGTACCATTTCTCTTTACAGTATGATTTATTCAGTAGCTCTAGGTACCATTTCTCTTTACAGTATGATTTATTCAGTAGCTCTAGGTACCATTTCTCTTTACAGTATGATTTATTCAGCAACTCTAGGTACCATTTTTCTTTACAGTGATCAGAGACCCCAATGCCAGACCTTTAGAGTCAGTTCCCGTAGAGCTGAGAATGTGGAGTGATGGTTTCAGTTTAGATGATGGGCCACTGAGAAGTTATGAAGATCCTGAGAGCATGCAGTTCCTGAGTGAAATTAAGAAGGGGTGAGATATTATTTTGCAACTATTTTTTTTATGACAGTTACATCAAGTCTGTTGAAAGAATTGTTAAATACTTCTTCTGTTGTAATGTGGTGAAGGGATTTAACAATTCTTCATAGAAAATGATTATTTTTAATATCTTAGCTAATTTTTGAACAAGTTTTGCTCTCATTAATTTTTAGAGATATGGTTATTTTCCATTAAAAAGAAAATTCAGAACATCAATAAAAAATAAGACGTGAATCATTTCCTAGTCATTTCTAACTAAATTTGATGACCATTTCATTTCCTTTCTGTCCTAATTTTCAGACGCATTCCCCTCGAGTTGATGCAGAAGAACTCCGGTAAGTCTGTGTCAATTAACATGTCTGACAGACATCACGAGGAATTCGTCCCTTACAAACCTCAACACAAAGCTTTCACTGGTGCTGGTAACACTCTGGGAAGGTGAGGAGATAGTAAAAAAGTAGGGTAAGTTACGAATTATCAGTCGGTTTCACATCTTCTGTCATATAAGAAAAAACGATAGATTAGTAATTATTGATTTTCATCATCTTTTTCTTCTATAGCTACGACCGAAGATATGAAACCGACCCATAATTCGTAACTCACCCTTTATAATTTTCAATTTATACTTTATAACTGGAACCTTGTAACCTATGTTTGTTTAAAAATAAATAAATCTATACTAATAATTTCCTTAGTGTGTTTATTTATTTGGTGTCCGCTTTTACTCGACGGGTATTATGCATGAAGTATGTATGTAACTATGATACGCACGGGAATATATTGACTTGATATTTAAATATCATGTTTCTATTCAATTTTTGAATGTATTTTATCTATAAAATAAATTAGTCTATGCAGAAAATTTAATTTCAATAGAATTCGTTGAAAGTAACTTAATAACGGGTAATAAATTGGTATTGATGATGACCCGTTCTTTTTAATGGGAGAGTACACTAGTACGATGATAATTTCTTATTGAAATGATAAACACTATATTAAAATGAAAAAATAAGACAAAACTAATAAATTCAAGCTAGTTATGTTTTTACTGTTCCCTCAGTCCCGCTCCACCTGTAGTGGGTCAGGTGTCCCAAGTTGGTGGTCCCGGGGGCTCCTCTGTGAAGGCTCCTCCCTCTGCCTCTGAAGTCAAATCTCAGGAGGAGGCAGCCAAGACTTTATTAGCTGTGGATGAGAGTCAACCCACCACTAATGTGCAGGTTGGTGTTTTACTCAATTTCAACCCATAATATTTAAATCATTAAATATCACATGGCCATTGAAAAAATTAACTCCTGGGAAACCGAAGGCATAAGCATTTTACTTAAAACCAAGGGCTTGTTACTTAAAACAAAGGTTTAAGTAATATCAGGATAAATAAGTAATATAAGGATAAATTAAAATGATATACTATTCTGTGCCAAGAGTTCAAAACTATAAATCCATAAAATCATTCTTTCTATGGTATTCATAATCTATTTCAATTGGTTTTTTTGATGGTCAATATTTTATTTTACTAATCAACTCTATCCAATACCTTAGGTTAGACTATCAGACGGCAGCAGACTGGTTATCAGAGCGAACCACTCCCACACTGTCGGTGACTTGAGAACCTACCTCTGCACCGCCAGACCTGCCTACTCAGCCCGAGAGTTTGCCCTCATGACTACATTCCCTCACGCAGAGTTGGCAGACTCTTCTGCCACTCTCAAAGACGCAAACCTCCTCAACTCAGCCATTGTCGCTAAGAATAAGTAATCCATCACCTCATTACCTGTGATATCGCCTGTAGAATGTAAGTGTAGGGGAAGTGACGATTTATCGGTCCGTTTCACATCTTCGGTCATATAAGAAATAACATTATAATTATTATTTAAATTTACTTTCATTTGTATCCATAATATTTGCAGGTATCATATATAGTTATATACCAATTAAAATTAAATAGCTAACTATTTTTTTCTTTACAATTATTTAATTTTTTTATTGGTATCCTTGATACCTGCAGGTATCATGGATACCAATAAAAATAATTAGTTAACGTAGATGTGAAACCGACCAATAATTCGTATCTTACCCTACTACCTAACTAGGACTTTTTCATTGTCAGAGTATAGTGTACCTGGAGCTGCTCTTCTTATTGCTAAGTCTAATGGCATTCAGTGTTAGAATTATTTGCATCACTATTTTATTTTTATTGGATCTACAGACATTTTTAAAAGGATTTAATTTATATATTGGATGCAGTAATATCAACATACATGTCAGTAAATAATTAAAAAGTGTATTAATTAGAAATTGGTTTATTTGAATGATTAAAAGTGAAATCTCTCCTTCACAAGTTTACATTTAATTAACTTCATTAACTCTCACAATAGACTACTATACTAAATACAAGAGGCTATTAAAGTTGTAGACTTTGATCTAATATATTCCAAGGTGTTGAAATCTCTACATTTTCAACCGGTACACTCAAGAGATAAACTTTCAATCAGAGAAAAAACCTATTTTGGTGAAATGTCATTTATATATTACTGTATCTGCAGTATTTGTAGTTAATCTCGTTTAATTTATATATTTTAACACCTTAGCTTATCGCAATACAAGAAATAAAATGATTTTTGTTTCATGTCATTATAACCTCTACATGTATTGTTTATTTCGTATGAAAATCTAATTATAGTTTTGTGTTAAATTTGGTATTATTCATCCTTTCTATACATCAATAATATTGAACAAGTGGGCCAAAGGTTAACACCACACCCTCTCAGATTATCATGAAAGTTGGTACAAAGGGTTCTTCTGCCCAAAAAACTATTTTTAGAATCTCAGCTCTTATAGGTAAAGAGTTGTGAACTTTTGAAAAAAAGGGCAAAATGCCTTAACATAGTCATTTTTGAAAGGTCATAACTAGGGTTGTGACAATATTCTTTTAGCATAAAAATATAATCTCGAGCATATTTTAAATAAAGCATATTCTTTTTATTAAAAAGTAATAAAACATATCCTTTTTCAACAATATATAAAAAAAATCATGAAACTAATATATTTCTCAGTTCAGAGATATGCTATATAACTAAAGAATATATATTTAAAAAAAAAACAATGGAAAGTAAGTATATAGGTATTTTAGAAGACTGTTGCCGAACAATACATGCCAAAATTATTGGAACATACAAGACGAATTGAGGTTAATACATGAAAAACCTGTTCAGGGTTCAATATTGAAAAGTTTCATAAATTAATATTAGAAAATGCCTTTTTATTTTATCCTTACATCTTTTCAACGTTTCTTAGTTTAAATTTAAAATTTACCCGTTTTATAAACCCGATATTACTGTGACTGAACTTGGTCAGACGATATGAAGAGTTTGGTTTCAAAACGCGATAAACGCCACTTTTGAAAAAAATGAGTTTCCACCTAAATCAATATTGTATTTCGTCGGTATTGTGGATTTGAATTGTTTATGTTATTATAACCTCAATATGCTATGTGAATGATTGAAACAGAAAATAGTGGTTTTCATCTTTGTACTTTCTTGGTAAAGAAAACACATTTTAACTCAAATTGATCAAAATGGATTTATAGCGTTTTGGAACCAAACTCTTCATATACAGATTGATTCCATGAGCCATATGATTCAAGTTAAAAAAACTTATTTAAACTCTTCAAAGATTATTGCACCAAAACAAGAGATTAGCATCCAAATGTGATTTAAGGAACTTGCTAATATCCCTTATCATATTTATATATCTAATTGCAGCACTTTTAATGAATTGAGCATAAAAAGCATAATTGAGAATAAAAAGCATAAAAAGAATATAAAACATATTTTTAAGAAATATAAAGCATATATCAGAGCATAAAAGAATATATTTTTAGCATATGAGAATATATTTCGTGAGAATATAAAGCATATTTCAAAGAGAATATTGTCACAACCCTAGTCATATCTTTCTTAATATTAGACTTAGAACAAAAAGTTTAGCATGTTTTTTGTTCAAAATAAGCTAGGCAATCTTTCTAGGTGTACAAAGTTTTATTATTTTAATTTTTTGAACGAAAAAGGGTACTTACCCTCTTTGACTTTGACCTTTATCCTCAAAGGCCCCACCTGACAAAAATATTATTAGAACAAAAAATGTAGATCGACTACTTTGCTATAGGTTAGAAAACTAATATTTACTACTATTAATAGGGATTAGGGATATATTTTAGCTCAGACAGGTGCGTTAGACAAAAAACTATATATGTACAAGAAAAAAATCATAATTTTGAAAAGTTAAATTGAAGTAAAGTTTAACAAATTACGAATTTACTAATTACCAATATTAAATTTATTATAATTTACTACTATTTATCAATACTTACTAATATCTTGTTGGCTGCCCCATAGTCGTTTGTGTTAATTTTTTGGATAATTAGTGTATTTGTATAATATTCTGAAGTCTTCAGATTGTTTTAAAACGAACGGAATAAAATTCAACAATATCATGGAAGTTAGTTATTGAAGTTTAAAATGTGGAACACTTCGATTTTACACCCTGCAAGCTATATTAAATTACCACACAAGATCAGAGAAATTCTCATTTAGAAAGTATTCTAAAGATGTACTTTGAGAACATATGAACTGTTTAGCAGTTAATTCTGTAGCTTCCTATCAACTTTATTGGTCAAAATAATTAAATATCGCAAATTTGAAAAAAAAACTCTATTCCATTTAACAATTAGACTATGAAGAAATATCTAATTGGAGAGTAAAAATGTGAGAATATAATAAAAACTATATTTAACGATATACAAAAATTCCTAATGTCTTTTGAACTGTTTACGAAATTTCTCATAGTGGAAGTCGTCTGTAGCTTTTTGTGTTGTGGATTTCTTAGGTGCGACTGTGGAGACTTTTACTCCACCTCCAACCACGGGAACTATGAACTCCTCCACCTTCTGCTCCGGTTTGGCCTTCTTCTTTGCTTGACTGTCTTCTATATTAACTGTTGAGAAAAGAGATTATAAATAGTGCCCAATATATTTAGCAGTGTCAATAAAACTGTATTTAAAATAAGAATTCAAATAGAAAAGTCAAAATTTGAAATCCTACAATACACTGTAGAGCCATAATTAATGAGTAGCTAGCTATCATTAATTGTTAAAGTTTAACTTTATGAATAGGTATACTTCATTGCAATACAATATGAATTTTAGGAATATAGAAGAGAGATATTTACAATAAATAATGGAAAGGAAGTTACTGTTATAAATCTTACATCGATTGTGTTGGACGAAATTGACAGCCATGTTTTTAGGGACAAACTCAGATGGTTTATCCTTTTTACGCAGAGAATCTCTGTATATTTTTTGCTTGGCTTCCTCTGTAGATTCAATATTTTTAATCTTTGCTTCCAAGCCTAAGTCTATTTCTGGTATACCACTCAGCATCTGTAAAGGAAAAAAGTTATCATAGATCACTCAAAATAATAAAATATTCTTCTATATGCATATTTCAAGTGGTGATTTGAAAATTGTATTATTTAAAAAAAACTGTTCTTAGGGTGAGTTACAAATTGTCAGTCAGTTTCACGTCTTCGATAATGTAAGAAAAAATGATTTAATAATTTAATTCTAATTGGATGCCAATACCAATAAAAATTAAATAATTATTATATCATTTTTTCTTGTAACACCAAAGATTTGAAACTGATCGACAATTCATAACTTGCCCTAATAGTAATTTCCAAGAAACCCACCTGATTACTCAACATCTCTTCATTAGTTTTGGAGGAAGATTTTCTAAGGAATTCTGGAACTGAATTCAGAGCAGCTTGTTCAGGAGTCTGATATTTAATTTCTTCAGGTTTATTTGCATCGTCCTTGTCTTCTGTTCCTTTGCGTTTGGCTAAATTTTCTTCTATAAATTTCTGCCTGAAATCATAAAAATTAGATTTAGCTGTATTTAGGAATTATAAAAAAAAATATACAATGCTTTGGAATTGTAATTTACATTTATTATTTATAATATTTTTTCATCTAGCTATATTCTACTTTTATTCATGTAGCTTTTTTTAGTTTTTTTTTATAATATGTCGCTAGCTATTATGGAATATAATATGTATATGATAATATTCATTATGAAAGATAATTTGTTGCATGAAAGATAATATGTACTATGAAAGATAATATGTACTATGAAAGATAATATGTACTATGAAAGATAATATGTACTATGAAAGATAATATGTATTATGAAAGATAATATGTATTAGCAATGAAAGATAATATGTATTAGCAATGAAAGATAATATGTATTAGCAATGAAAGATAATATGTATTAGCAATGAAAGATAATATGTATTAGCAATGAAAGATAATATGTATTAGCAATGAAAGATAATATGTATTAGCAATGAAAGATAATATGTATTAGCAATGAAAGATAATATGTATTAGCAATGAAAGATAATATGTACTATGAAAAATAATATGTATTAGCAATGAAAGACAATATGTAATTTAGAAAGTTGATATTAATTTAAGCTTGTAAATGTATTTCTAACCCAATGATGTACTTTAGCTCCAGTAGCTATCTTGAGTGCTAGACAACCAAGAGATTTATTTTAATGTTCTCATGATTTTCTAATTTGAGTAAATTGAATTATCCAGAATAAAGATCACTATTTACAAACTAATAGCTAATTTTAGCAGTTTATTTCTCACATTTCTGCATCCTCATCTCTTCTATTTGTCTCAGCAGAAAAAGATGTTCCAATGCCTGTATCGTAAGCATCATCCATCTTGGGGGCTTTTTTGAGCTCATTGATATCAACCATACCTCCTCGCTTTGATTTGTAAGGGTCATCCTGTAATAGAGTTGAATAGTGTACAGCAGAATCTTTCACTACTTATTGAATTGGTTTAAAATTCTTTTTAAGATTTAAAATTAAATCAAGATCATTTTTGACCTAAAATGTTGTTAAATATTAAAATAACATACATCTTTCTTCTCTTCTTTATTCTTAGCTCCGACTAGTAAGCCTTCAGCTGTGACTCCTCCTACTTTGCGCTTTAACTTCCGTAGTTCCTTGCTCTCCTCTAATGTAGAGCTGCAACAAAAAAAAAGAGAGGCAAATTTAATTAATTAATCAAAATAAAGACCTAATCCATGGCATAATCAGCAGTCAGATCTAATTTAAAAAAAAAAATTTAGTGACCTAACTTTTAAAAAAGGTAGTGTTACCATCCATAACCTCAAATAATTATACTAACTATGTATATTGTTTTACAGATTAAGTTGGATTAACTTGATAACTATTTCTTTTCTTCAGATTTAGTATTTTTTATTGGTATATTTTATTTAAGTAACAGTCCTACAACCATAAATTTCAATAAAAGCTACAAACCTAAGAGTGTTAATCTCTGAATCCGAGTCATTTTCATCTGAAGATGAACGTCTTCTTCTTATAGCTTTGCTGCGAACTTTCTTGAAGGATATTTTCTCTTCTGAAGACATAGCTAGCTTCAATTTCAATTGGAAATTTATTATAACTTATACTAGGACTGTGAAAGGAAAGAATAGAGTTATTTACAGGAGCTATATTAAATATCTGAAAAAAATATCTCGCAAATTACACTTTGGTGGTTTTGCCTCCAATTTGGTGTTCTAACAAGTTTTGGGATTTTCATTGCATATTCTGCACTCTGCAGAGGCTTGAAGCCAGTTTGAAGAATATGGGACATTTTCAATATTTTCTGCACAAATAAACCTTAATTTCCTCCAATTATCCAATATTAACATCATCAAGTTACCAAGTATTTTGCTGAGAAGTTGAGAACAAATAATAACTGGACAAAATATATATTTTCTTTGTGAACACTTTAAAAGTTTTTGCAAAAAGTAAACTGTCCTAGACTCTATAGGGGATGTATCATGTAGGTACCTATGATAACGGTATAACCTATCCAGAGTGCAAAAGATGCATGAAGTTGTGAAATTTATCCTGCGACTATTGAGGCTTTGTAATTAGTCTCCTGAATTATCTGGCAACCATTTTCTAATTAATTCCTATGTTTACAGTATATATACATATAATTATTTTATTTACTATTATTGGAGAGTATTTTGAGATTTTTGTCTCTTATGGAGTCAGAGAAAAATTCCAAAATCTTTGGAGAGAAATTTTCCCAAAAATTAAATATCTGGAAAGTGGAGACTGATTGTGCACGATTTGCAGACTGAGACTGGGCTTACAGACAACAGTTTGCCAGCCTCTGAAAGTTGAAACATGGACTTCAGTGAAATTTATTTACCAATAGGCTACTGGCTATCGTACCATGAAATACAGTCTGAAAATTTTGGTTTTAAATTTATAAAGTTAGGAAGGCTAGGTATACCTACTAATTAATATAATAAAATTAAAATATAAGATTCCTTTGGAAATTTTTTGTTGATTCAGAATGAATGAGAATGCAGAATATGGAACATTTTTCCAAGACTCTCTTCGGGAGTTTTTGATTGAATTTTAGAAATTGGAGATCTCTGCGGGAGATCTTCAATTAATTCCTATGTTACCATTAATTTAGCTGCGGGAGAGATTTTGAATTAATTTCTATGTGACCATTAATTTAGCTGTGGGAGATTCTGAATCTGCTGCTGAGAGTCAGAGAGTAGCTCTCTCAAATTAAAGTCTCTGCGGGAGAAGAGACACATTCTGCAGACTGGTAATTAAAAATGACAGAATAATCAATGATGTTGACGATCCAGTTTCCAGAATGCGTCTCTTCTCCTGCAGAGATTTTATTTTGAAAGAGAGTTACTCTTCACTCTGTATTTGGTGCAAAAAATTCCACTGACTTTTTCAAAAAGCTTAAAAGATCCACCATAAATTTTCAATAATTTGGCTGATCCACCAACATTTTTTTCCCCACTTAATCCACAGAAAAGTAATGGTAACATAAGAATAAATAGCTAAAAATCCACTAACTTTGCTGGAATATTATATTCAAAGGAGAAAAATTCCACTGACCAGTCTGTATTTGGTTCACAAAATCCTACTGAATTTTACAAAAAGCTGAAAAAATCCACCATAAATTTCCAGTAATTCGGCTGATCCACCAACATTTGCCCAATTTATCCACCGAAAATTAATGGTGACATAGGAATAAATAGTTAAAAATCCACAGACTTTAATAGAGATTTATATTCAAAGTGGAAGAAATTCCACAGACATGTCAGTGGAATTTACCATGAAATACAGACTGGTTCACCCACATGTCGATGGAATTTACCATGAAATTGAAATACAGAGTGCGTCCAGTCTGCAAAGCATGCACAATCAGTCTCCAGATATTTAATTTTTGGGGCAATATGTTTCCAAAAATTCCAAAGATTTTCAAATTTCTCTCCAAAATGGCCAAAAATCTCTTCATTCACCTTTTGAAGACTGGGACTGGGTTACTCTCTGTCTCTCCAGATTGTATCAGTATTTGGTGGTAAATTCAAATGATATGTCGGCAGATATTCAATTTATCTAATAAAAAATTCCTGCAATATCGGAGGATATTTAGCTATTAAATAGTATTAATTCCTATATTGCCCAGAGACTATTGCCATTATTTTTTGGAGGGGAAACTGGAAAAATGTTGGAGGACTAGACAAATTGATGAAAAATGTTGGCAGATATTTCTCAGATTTTTGAAAAAGTCAAAGGAGTTCAGCGCACCAAATACAAACTGGCTGTCTCTCAGCAGCAGATTCAGAATCTCACGCAGCAAAATTAATGGTAACATAGGAATTAGGTAATTCAAAATCTCCCACAGCAAAATTAATGGTAACAAATGAATTAATTCATGATCTCACGCAGAGATCTCAAATTTCTAAAATTCAATCAAAAACTCCCCAGATTGACAATTGTATTTGGTGGTAAATTCCAATGATATGATTATGTCAGCAGATATCCAGTCTGCAGAATATGGAACATTTTTCCAAGACTCTCTGCAGGAGTTTTTGATTGAATTTTTAGAAATTTGAGATCTCTGCAGGAGATTTTGAATTAATTCCTATGTTACCATTAATTTAGCTGCGGGAAATTTTGAATTAATTCCTATGTTACCATTACTTTAGCTGCGGGAGATTCAGAATCTGCTACTGTGAGTCAGAGAGTAACTGTCTCTCAAATTAAAATCTCTGCGGGAGAAGAGACACATTCTGCAGACTGGGCAGATATTCAATTTCACTAATAAAAAATTCAGACCTAGGATTTTAAACAGAAATTGGGATTTGGGCGCAGCAAATAACATGGGAAGATAGGAATTAAATAGGACTTGGGAACAGGATTAATCCACAAATCCCAGTCTGTATTTCATGGTAAATTCCACCGACTTGTCGGTGGAATTTTTCTTCATTAAAAATAATATTCTGGCAAAGTTGGTGGATTTTTAGCTATTTTAGTAAAATAGCTAAAAATCCATAAGAATAAATAGGCAGCCTATTTATTCCTATGTTACCATTAATTTTCGGTGGAAAAATGGGTAAAATGTTTGTGGATCAGCCAAATTACTGGAAATTTATGTCAGTGGAATTTTGTGCACCAAATACAGACTGGCACAAATCCTGCTGTACTTTTCAGACTGGGTCAAATACCATGTTACAGACAGTTAAAGCCAATTAATTGGCTTAGATTTCACCAGACTGTATTTCATGGTTTTTCTCCTTTGAAAATAATATTCTGGCAAAGTCGGTGGATTTTAAGCTATTTATTCCTATGTTACCATTAATTTTTGGTGGAAAAATGGGTAAATTGTTGGTGAATCAGCCAAATTACTGGAAATTTAAAGTGAATTTTTTCAGATTTTTCAAAATGTCAGTGGAATTTTGTGCACCAAATACAGACTGGAGTCTGATTTCAAAAGGTCTAAACTCACCATGTTTTAAAGTATGGACAAAGTCGCCAGTATATTGGCGACTTTTGAGGGGTTAAATAAATTGAAAAAGCTGTAAATAACAAGTAAATCAATCCTAAAATAGTCTCAAGAGATACACATGCATCAGGCATCCATGTTTTAAAGTATGGACAAAGTCGCCAGTATATTGGCGACTATTGAGGGGTTAAATATGTTGGAAATGGAAAACTTGTAAATAACAAGTGAATCACTCATAAAATAGTCTCAAGAGATACACATGCATCAGGCATGAAGCATAAGCCTTAAGGATGTTTTCAAGTGTAAAATCTTCACTGGGAAGCCTAATTTCTCCTTTAGAGTGTCTTAAATGTGGCAATTTGGATCCATATTCTTACTAAACTGGCGACTTTCCTGCCACACTTTAAAACATGGTCAGGCATGAAGTATAAGGATGTTTCCAAGTGTAAAATCTTCACTAGGAAGCCAAATTTCTCCTTTAAAGTATCTTAACCCCACGCACACATGGGCAACACCTAAAATTTGACTCAAAAACAGGGTTTACTGTACAGCTAACAAACCGTTCATTTGGATAGGTAAAGGTGTCATTCAAATGTTATTCGAAAAGGAATATGTTGTTCTTCATGCTACAATAAACAGAAATTCTGAAAATTTGACTAAATTTGCGAAATATTGGTCCAAAGTCTGTAGATGTTTGAATAAAATATGTTTTGGAGAACATATGCCATTTTTTTCTATGATATTTTCCTAATATTTTATGATGTATTTAGATAGTGTTTTTTATGCTAAATCTGACGGTGTCTTTATTTTTCATCCAGTCTGCAGAATATGGAGCATTTTTCCAAGACTCTCTGCAGGAGTTTTTGATTGAATTTAAGAAATTGGAGATCTCTGCGGGAGATCTTGAATTAATTCCTATGTTACCATTAATTTAGCTGCGGGAAATTTTGAATTAATTCCTATGTTACCATTAATTTAGCTGCGGGAGATTCTGAATCTGTTGCTGAGAGTCAGAGAGTAGCTCTCTCTCAAATTAAAGTCTCTGCGGGAGAACTTGAGAAGAGACACATTCCTAACTACAATAATTCAGAAATTACGAGCAATTTTCTGCAAAAACCTTACAAACTGTCTACCTAGGTACACAGCTAGCGTGTGCACTGGTGCAGCCACACACCTCTGTTGGAATTTTAGTTTAAATGTATTACACACTCTTATATATGTTTAATGTTAACTTCCTGTTAGACTAGCTGAGCTATATTAATTACCTATTGTTTAAATAACAATGTATTACTTTTATGAGAAACGGATTTAAGGTTTAAAGTCCATTACAGTTCCGGTGCGTCTTAAATACCATCGCATGTAAATTCTTAAGTGAGTCTGTCTTTTACATTACTCAGTGAGAGATGTGATTCACTCATCTCTCTAATATACTTCTAACTGTAAAACATATTACTCTTTAAATAAACTCTATGTCTTAACGTTGTTAACCCACTGTAATTTAACCTAATTCTAACAGGTTATGGGCCCAGTGAACGATAAGAGTTTATAAATCAAATTATGTTTAAACAAGTTAGAAGTCTATTAAAGTAATCAATAAAAACTAAGTGCAGTGAAAAAGTGTTAAACTATATGAAACATATACGCACAAACGCTTGTGTAAGCATATCGTGTTAACGTGCTAATGAGGTCAATTATATTGACTGCTCTAGCGAAAAATGTGAAAAACCATTAATTTTCGGTGGATAAATTGGGAAAATGTTGGTGGATCAGCTAAATTAATGGAAATTTATGGTGGATTTTTTTCAGCTTTTTGCAAAAGTCAGTGGAATTTTGTGCACCAAATACAGACTGGCTTATAAACTGCGTCCATCGCTTTATTGCAGATCACTATTTTGTGAATAATTTCAATAATATTGATCGCACAGTAGTGAAACTTTGGTCACTGGAAGATTGCTTCTATGTTAGTATCTTACTGAAAAATTTTTTGAATCCATTAGAAAATTGGAAAGTTATGAACGTTCATGTATTTTGAAGGCATTTTAACTGTCCATCGCTTTATTGCAGCTCTGTGAAAATGCCAAAAAATGGGCGATTAACTTCTACCGAGAGGGTAAAAATTGTAGCAGGTCCTGCAGAAGGGAGGACTCTTCTATATTTAGCTTTATAACTGGGAAGGGATAAGAGAACAATAGTTTATTTTGTGGAAAATCCCGACACAAACCCAAGGAGAGATGAGGGTAAGAGAAAAAGAATTTCCCCTCGAAATATGCGAAAAATACGCAGGCAGGTCATAAGGCAGCTAAATGATACTAGTGCCTCCATTTTTGACAAGGCTGTCATTGGTTTTACGTCAAAACAGTCCTGATGTAATGTCTCAAATGAAACGGTCAGAAATGTTCAATGGGGCTTAAGACCAGAGAACAGGGCAATCAAGTCATGTAAGTCTCTCACTTGATGCCCAGAGATGTGAGGAAAGAAGTTGTAGCCCTTCAAGCATGAGATTTTTCGAAGTAATACAAGAAAATCATCTTTTGCCAACGAGGTAATTGCAAACTATTAGGCCAAGGGAATAAGTACTCAACAAAAGAGGCAATGTAGGATTGTATTGTTAGGTTTACACCCTCTGGTACTCGGAGAGGGCCAATTAACGTTTCAACAATGATGCCCGCTTAAAACATAAAGCCACAGCCTCCTTGTTGATGACGAAACCAGTGTGGATAAACAGCTCCAGTAGGATCCAAACTTTAACCCATCCATCCAGACAATCAAGTGTGGCTCTTTCCTCATCTGTTAAAAGAACAAGTAGGAAGTTTGTTTTCATGTAATTCTGTGTACATCTAATGCCATTTTCATTTTGGGTCTTGTCCATAGGAGGCCTGGAAATGGGCTCCAAGTTCCTTGTCGTCTCATTTAAGACACTGTTTGGACGAATAACCAATGACAGCCTTGTCGAAAATTGAGGCACTAGTGTTATTTGGCTGCCTTATAACCTGCCTGGGTAGTTTTTGCATATTTCGAGGGGAAAAAGCTTCTCCTCGTACCCTCATCTCTCCTTGGGTTGGTGTCGGGATTTTCCACAATAGAAACTATGTTTATCTTATCCCTCCCAAATTCATTAGCTAAATATAGAAGAGTCATCCCTTCTGCAGGACCTGTTACAATTTTTACCCTCTCGGTAGAAGTTAATCACCCATTTTTTGGCCTTTTCACAGAGCTGCAATAAAGCGATGGACAGTTAAAATGCCTTCAAAATACATAAACGTTCATAACTCTCCAATTTTCTCATGGATTCAAAAAATATTTCAGCAAGATACTAACATAGAAGCAATCTTCCAGTGACCAAAGTTTCAATACTGTGCGATCAATATTATTGAAATTATTCACAAAATAGTGATCTGCAATAAAGCGATGGACGCAGTTTATATGTTTAATGTTAACTTCCTGTTAGACTAGCACTAGCTGAGCTATATTAATTACCTATTGTTTAAATAACAATGTATTACTTTTATGAGAAACGGATTTAAGGTTTAAAGTCCATTACAGTTCCGGTGCGTCTTAAATACCATCGCATGTAAATTCTTGAGTGAGTCTGTCTTTTACATTACTCAGTGAGAGATGTGATTCACTCATCTCTCTAATATACTTCTAACTGTAAAACATATTACTCTTTAAATAAACTCTATGTCTTAACGTTGTTAACCCACTGTAATTTAACCTAATTCTAACAACCTCACCCGTAACTTTAGCACACAGATTGATCATGATTCATGAGCAGGTAACTAAACCTATTCTCCCGCCTTAATTCCTTCCACCAACTTCCACCCCTATTTGACCCACATCATTAGGAAGAGCTCACGGAGACACAAATTTTGATGTAAGTCAACTCTAATTTTGCTGATATGCCACATCTCACTTTTTGCTGTCTACCTAGGTGCCCAAAAGTTGTGCGCGGGTTAAATGTGGTGACCTCTGACCTGGATCCATTTTCTTACTAAACTGGCGACTTTCTTGCCTCACTTTAAAACATGGTAAACTCAGATACCTATGTCTAAATTCTAATTGGCTCGAAATTTTGAATTAATTACTATGTTCCCATGTTAATTTTGGCTTGAAATCTTCAAAAAATGAGCCAAATTGACTTGGCTCTGAATTTTTGAGAAATTTGGGCT
This sequence comes from Caprella mutica, assembly GCA_947561585.1. Classification (NCBI taxonomy): domain Eukaryota; kingdom Metazoa; phylum Arthropoda; class Malacostraca; order Amphipoda; family Caprellidae; genus Caprella; species Caprella mutica. The sequence goes on along the minus strand of CANNZV010004359.1, from coordinate 20,481 downwards.
CAAAAATTCAAAATTGGCTTACAATTTTCCAGCCTCTGAAACATGGGTCAAATAAGTTGAAAAACATGCAAATAACGGATAAATCACTCACAAAATAGTCTCAAGAGATGCATATGCAGATGGCAGATGCTGACATCATGACATGCCAGACTGGAAAACATAAATTCTAACAGAGTTACTCCTAACTTCATGCATTCCCATCAGTGATGTTTATCATCACAACAAGCCCAATTGTGAAGCTTAAATGACTTATTTTACAATAGTTTTCACTGCGGAGTTGAAATTTATAGAATAATTTACTGATTTCTGCATTTTTAGGGTTAAAATGAGTAATTTTTGTTCATTCTAAATTCCTAACAGAGTTACTAGTCAATCTGAAATGAGTTATTATTATTCCATCAGATGATCAGACATGATTCATGAAGCCAGAAGCATGAGGATATTTTCAAGTGAAAAAGCTTCAGTGCACTAGGAAGTCGAAATTCTTCTTTAAAGTATCTTAAATGTGGCGACCTGTACTGGGAGACACAACTACCAGATTCTCTTCCACATCTTCACCTTACTGACAGCAAGATGAAGAGTGTACTGGGAAAGATGAAACGTTCGACCTGCAAACTTTTAAACACTTTTCTTGAGAAAAATTATACAAATATTCCTAAAGTCCGGAGCGATTAAAAGTGGCACGAAATTCGAAATTATATTTTCTCTCGATTGATAATTCAGTTATAGTTTAATTACATAATATTCGTATAAAGGCAGGCTCCGCTTTCATCACACCCGATCATAAAAAAGTAGTGATAATTGCGAGACATGTTTCAAAGTGATTACAGTTCGTAGACATAGAAATTGGAGATCATTTTTTGAGGTGATTATTTTTTTTATTATGAGCACCGGTTGAAGACCATTCAGCTCATGAACTTTATACAAGGTTTATAGTTTACTAGTACTTTTTTTTCTATATTCACATTAATGTATGTTTAATCGATTCTCATTGATATGTTTTATAAATTCTCATTTATATGCGTCTTATATATTTTTATACGTCTTATGTTTGGCTGATATCAATATTTTTTTACATTTTTATTACCTAAATTTCATTTTCAAATTGTTATTTTATTTCCATTGTGTTATTGCACTTTTCTCTTGAAGGTCCCCTCCAAGCAAATATTTTTATTGCCTTATTCAACGAGGCTAATGTTTCTTATCATTTTGCTGCAAACCGCATCGAATTTGGTAGCATATTTTAATTTTATATGCTTTTAAAGATTTTTATAATCAAAACTCTTTAAAACCTATTTTACTTCCGACTTTCTAATTTAAGAAATTTTCAGCCTGAAGAAAAAGAATGTACACCATTTGTTTTGATTGTAAACTTGTATTAGGTTTAATAAATCCATTTAATAATTGTGTAAAGGTATAAAATTGAATGAACTTATAATAGAAACGTTTATATTCTATAGGAAACAATTAATATCTAAAATAAAGGCCAAAAACACATGGTTTGTTTATTTAATTCAAATTTGTAATCAAAACAAAGAGTGTACAATCTTCTTCATGAGCATCAGATTAGTGATTCGCTCAATTCTTGCTCACAGAGTATTAAAAAACTATAAAAACAAATTATAAAATATATACTGAACCGAATTGTATTCAGTTTGCAGAATAATGATCGTATGCCTAAGTTCTATAATATTATGTTATAAACTCATTTTTTTCTCGAAGCCTGGAGAGGACCTTTAACTTTCACTTTTATTGATTGCCTTATATGTTATTTAGGTTTTTTGTTTTCTTTAGAAATTCTATTTAACATTCCTGAACTTCATATTGAAGTGATTGCAGATACGTTTGAACCTACATAGGTAATTATTTCACGGTAACTAAAATACAACAATTTAGATGAGGTTATTAGAAGCAAATGGTTCAAAAATTTATCTCAATGTAAAAGGTAACATTAACAGAGACTATATATAATAAATAGAGATACAGGATACTACAGCTTTTTAACATTAATTTAAAATAATTCAAGTTTAATTTAAAATAAGTCAAGTTTAATTTAAAATAAAAAAAGTTATATTTAAAATAAATCAAATTATATTTAAGATAGTTCAACTTTAATTTAAAATAGTTCAAGTTTCATTTAAAAAAAATGAAGTTTAATTCAAAAAAATGAAGTTTAATTTAATAAATGTTGTTTAATTTAAAAAGAATGAAGTTTTATTTAAAATAAAATTTTATGGACCCTCGATATCACACATAGGAAACTCTGCACTAAAATCATTATATTAGTAATGGGAGGGAATGAGATCATGAGAGTATACCATAATCTTTCATTGCTCAACATAATCTTTCATTGCCCACCATAAACTTTCATTGCCCACCATAATATTTCATTGCCCACCATTATCTTTCATTGCCTACCATAATGTTTCATTGCTCACCTTAATCTTTCATTGCACACCATAATATTTCATTGCCCACCATAATCTTTCATTTCCCACCATAATCTTTCATTGACCTCCATAATCTTTCATTGCCCACCATAATCTTTCATTATCCACCATAATCTTTCATTGCCCACCATAATCTTTCTTTGTCCACCATAATCTTTCATTGTCCACCATAATCTTTCATTGTCCACCATAATCATACATTGCCTACCATAATCTTCCATTGCCCACCATAATCTTTCATTGCCCACCATAATCTTTCTTTGTCCACCATAATCTTTCATTGTCCCCCATAATCTTTCATTGTCCACCATAATCATACATTGCCCACCATAGTCTTTCATTGCCCACCATAATCTTTCTTGGTCCACCATAATCTTTCATTGTCCACCATAATCTTTCATTGCCCACCATAATCATACATTGCCCACCATAATCTTCCATTACCCACCACAATCTTTCACTGCCCACCATAATCTTTCATTGCCCACCATAATCATACATTGCCCACCATAATCTTCCATTACCCACCACAATCTTTCACTGCCCACCATAATCTTTCATTGCCCACCATAATCTTTCATTGCCCACCATAATCTTTCATTGCCCACCATAATCTTCCATTGCTCACTTCTCTCACTTCAATTCTCTCATCTCACTAAATTCTCACTTCTCTCATTTCACTCAATTCTCTCATTTCACTCACTTCTCTCCTCTCATTTCTCTCACTTCTCTCCTCTCATCTCATCTAACTAAATTCTCACCACTGTCGTTTCATTTCTCTCACTTCTCTCCTCTCACTAAATTCTCATTTCACTACTCTCATGATCTCATTCCCTCCCATCACTAATATAATGATTTTAGTGCAGAGTTTCCTATGTGTGATATCGAGGGCCCATAGAATTTTATTTTTAAATTAAACTTCATTTTTTTAAATTAAACTTGAGCTTTTTTAAATTAAACTTGTAGTTTTTAAATTTAATTTGAACTATTTTAAATTAAAGTTGAACTATTTTAAATTAAACTTGAACTATTTTAAATTAAACTTGAACTATTTTTAATTAAACTTGAACTATTTTAAATTAAAGTTGAACTATTTTAAATTAAAGTTGAACTATTTTAAATATAACTTTATTTATTTTAAATTAAACTTGACTTATTTTGAATTAAACTTGAATTGTTTAAATTAATGTTAAAAAGCTGCAGTTCTCTAGCAATTTAATTCGGAGATTCACCACATTCAACATTGTTCATCATTTAGGTATATATTCCATTAGAGAAATATTTTCTCTTATTTCAACAAAATATTTTGGTCTTTATATGGTGTTCCCTCTTTGAAGTCATAATGAAAAGCTGCAAATAGACAATTTATACTCACAGTACAGATAATTTAAACATATAAAGTGTTAATCAGCATACGTTCCATTTTAGGGTAAATTTTCGTACTTGCATATTTTCGGACTTGTATTATCTCGATCTATATAATTATCATTCTTTAACTTCTATTTCCACTGGAATAGGTAGCATGTTACCAATTAGAATAGAAGTTAAATGATAATAAATATTCATTTCAATTTGATATGTGAAGTGTGTTATAAACGTACTAAACAGTCGAAGAAAAAGCGTAAAACCATTGACTAACTAATAAATAGTGAATTGGATAAGGATTTAATTATAAATATGTTAATTATAGATGAAATATTTATGGGTAAATACGAATTATATGATCGAGTTTTCTTATAAATCGGATAGATAAATTATGAATCATAAAAAAAATTTCCTTGTTAAATTTAATTTTCTTATAATAAACCAATAAAACTAATCCTGTTGTTTTATCTGAATATTTCCATAATATTTTTAATTATAACGTTACATATACAGTACTTTTAATTCGAATTAAATATAGAATTTCTATCTTTTCATTACAGTTTATTATAATTATACAGTGTGTCCGCAAAAAATGTATCCACTGCCTTGAATCTGCATTATTCATAATTTCACGATAATATGCATAATATTTTGGTACCATAGATACGTAGATTAATATCAATATATTAAAAATAGTACTTATAAGATAAATTCAATGTCAGTGGATACATTATAATTGCGGACACACGTTGTATTTAGGTGAAATCATTGTCCGATTAATTAAACAGATATATAGTAAGTGTCTGTTTATCATGATGATAAGTCTTCACTGTCTGAGATCCTTAAATAAATAGTTTATGTGTCCGAGATCTCAATAAAATTGGGCTTTAAACTTAAAGATATTCATTTATTGTATCAGAAAAATCAGTGCTGTAATACGTATGCTTCGTCCATATTCAAATAATTTAAAGGTCCTCTCCAAGCAAATATTTTTATTGCCTTATTCAACGAGACTAATGTTTCTTATCATTTTGCTGCAAACCGCATCGAATTTGGTAGCATATTTTTAATTTTATATGCTTTTAAAGATTTTTATAATCAAAACTCTACAAAACCTATTTCACTTACGACTTACTAATTTAAGAAATTTTCAGCCTGAAGAAAAAGAATGTACACCATTTGTTTTGATTGTCAACTAGGTAATAGGTTTAATGTATCTATTTAATATTCGTGTAAAGGTATAAAATTGAATGAATTTATAATAGAAATGTTTATATACTTTAGGATACAATTAATATCTAAAATAAAGGCCGAAAATGAATGGTTGTTTATAAAATTCAAATTCGTAATCAAAACAAAGAGTGTACAATCTTCTTCTTGAGCATCAGATTAGTGATTCGCTTAATTGTTGCTCACAGAGTTTTAAAAATCTTTAAAAACAAATTGTAAAATATATACTGAACCGAATTGTATACGGTTTGCAGAATAATGATCGTAGACCTTAGTTCTATAATATTATGTAATAAACTCATTTTTTTCCCGGAGCCTAGAGAGGACCTTTAACATTTTATATTCTTTATACTAATATAATATGCACTCACATTTTTTTAGGCGTGTTTACTTGAGAGGATAATACAAAACAGAGAATCAATATGTCTTTATAGTGTCTGGTATAACTTCACCCCCTATACTATACATATTCTATTCAATATTTTAATAAATTATTTTGTAAATTACATAGAATATAATAATTTCATATGTAACTATAGCTATTGCTGACTAGAATCTTATTCTAGACTTATTTATATCTATTATAAATATTAGAGGTGTACGAATAAAACTATCAGTGAAACATCTCTAAACTCATATAATTTACATATCAATATGAGGCTTGATTTATCTTATTTATACACCACTAACCAGTCGATCACTGACTATTCATATCCCTTTTTGTTCATTTAAGAATAGAGTAATGATCCTTTCTAGTACCGATGACCGTAGTAAAAATATTGTTAATTATTTGAAAAGATGAGCTATTCCTAACCTGATGGCGCTTTGTCAAAATAAAATAATTCTTTAATAAGCCTTGTTTAGATGAACAAAGTATATGTATCATTACCAAATTAGATATACTGGTTTCGTTAACGGGATATTACCAATTGTTTGATTTCCCTTCCTCCCTTTTAAACAGTAATCTTACCCGCTACATTCGAGTAAAATATAAGAAGAAATATAAGAAGAGATAATAACATCAAATATAATGATATTCAATAACTGCATTCTTTTGTATCATTCAGTGTGTCACTGTAACTCTCTGTGTCACTGTAACTCTCTGTGTCACTGTAACTCTCTGTGTCACTGTAACTCTCTGTGTCACTGAAACTATCTGTGTCACTGTAACTGTCTATGTCACTGTAACTCTCTGTGTCACTGTAACTCTCTGTATCACTGTAACTCTCTGTGTCACTGTAACTCTCTATGTCACTTCAAATAAAATTCTAAACAATGCTTATTAAAGAATTATTTTGTTTTATGTTGACAATGCACCATCAGGTTAGGAATAGATCATCTTTTCAAATAATTAACGATATTATCACTACGTTCATCGGTATTCCTCATTTGGTTAAAATAACCCTCCATTCGGTACCATTCGGTGCCTTTCGGTACTATTCGGTAAATAGTCCTACCGTTTCTTAACCCATCACTGCACGTCGTCATGTGGCTGAAGTGTACCAGCCCGGTACATTTCTGCACAATTTGCTACTGGACCTGCTTGCCCTTTTGATGTCCACCAATTCATTCCTGCGTCCCCTCTTCTTCTTTGTTTCTATGGTGCCTGAATGACTACTTTAGGTACCTAGTAACTCCATTACTCAAAGTTTAATTGCTTGGTACTAAGACTAATTAGCACTAGGATTATATTATTCTGTCCGATCTGTACAGTTCATTCATCTTTGTCTATTTTTTGTACTTAATTAATTTGTCTTTTTCATATTTATTTTGACTTTACCCAATCTCTAATTATTTAGCTACGTTTTATTTGTTTCTAGTCTAAATTCCTCATTTCACTTGGTATTCGCTTTCGTGTCAGACTGCACACTTATATACTGAGTTGGAGCTCTTAAAGAGTAGTCTTCGTTTACTATCACCTCTTCATTTTCCTCTTCCATCTGTGAGTGCAGTTAACGGTATTTGTGTCCCTTTTTAGTAAATTCTTTGGTTATTTTAAGTGATTGTATTCATAACCAGAGTAGTTTTTCTGCATCCATGAGCATTGTCACGGACTGATGGTATAGAGTCTATAGACTATATCTAGGTGATTATTTTTTGCACGGAGCATTGTAAATTCTTTTCTGAATGCTTTGAGTCCCTTGTACCTAATTTTCTTTTAATGTTATTATATATTTTTTTTCATCATAATATCTTTATTCATAATTCTTCATTCATAAATGTCCCCTTATAATTATGATCAGAGTTAGGGTGTCGCTCTGATCATTGTGGGGAATGAGTGATGGGGAATAATCAGGAGAGAGTGATGAAGAATGGGGAAAAAGTGATGAAGAATTAAAAAAATATGGTGACTGTAGAAAAAATGATGGGGAATTTGGAGAAAGTGAGGGTAATGGGGAAACAACCGTTGAAGCCCTTACGGATACTAAATGTTGTCAAACTAAGTGTAAATGTATGATTAATACGTAAACGTATCACTATATTCATTGTATTAAAATAAATCCGATTGCAATCAACAAAATTAGTTTAATTGACCTTTTTGTACACAAAATTTAAACTTTGAAAAATCCATAATAATTTTGCCAGAACTGTACTAATATTTGAGATTTGATTTTGTCGAAAGAAAGAACCGAAAAGAAAGAAGAAGATACAAGAGGAATGAAGGAGAAGACAGAAAGAAAAGAGAAAAAGGTATTTCCATGGTATCACATGGAATATATCTTGCACTAGGATAAATTAAAAAAAAAACAGTCATTATCTTTAACATGTACCTATCCAGGCTATATGTATGTTGCAACAATCTGACAATCAATATTACCAAAAAATGATATTTTCTATATACTACATTTATCAAACGAAATCCACAGAAGTTTTTATTAGAAACACGAAACCTCTTTTTTAATAAATCAATCTAATTGTGAATTCTGATCTAATATTTTTTTCTCTGGAGTGAGGGTAATTGAGAGGGGGAGAAGAGGGTGGCCCAAACGCACACCACCGCGCCAGTCCATTTTCAGCTGTTGTTAGTGATGGTGCTTATCGATCGATAGTGCGCCAAGCCGTGAGGCAGTCAAAAACATACCTACCGAAAGGACGCATTGCCGCAGTCTTGGCATTTTCTTTTCATTAAGTTCAACTATAGTGTCTAGTTCAGTGTTTAATTGTATGTCTAAATATATCTTTAATGTGACTCTTTGGTAAATTGTTTATAAGATTTTCCTACTGTAGAGTGTTGAACTTGGTACAGTGACTGAAGTTATACCTAGCCAACATTGATCGACGAAGCACGGGGTGAGTACTCGTGTTATGAACAACAGTGAGAATTATTGCTATGTAACTGTGATTGCTATTCAGCAAAGAAGCAGTACACTAGCAAATTCCAATATTAATCTAGCTAATCCATACGCAATAATCCGCCAATGTAACTATAGCTGCTTTGATTATTAGTGTAGTTGTTGCTTGGGAATCCTTTTACACAGTAATATTCGCTAAATTATATGATCAATAAATAACTTTTTTTTTACCTTATGACAATATCACGTTCTGCAACACTTGAAAAAAAAAAATACATAAAAATTCGATAGGTAACTAGGTAGGTACCTACTAAATAGGGTCACGCAGGTAATTTGCGGCCATTTAATTTTTAATTGCGGCCCTCTCATGAGTCTCTACAACATTCTGAACTGAAATTACATTAAATATTGCTTAACTATCAAAAGAAGCGCAGTGTATGCTATAATTTATTAATTAAAGTTTTCAACGAGTGTTTTGAAGCTAAGATTTTTCTGTTGTTAGAGGCCGCAGTAAGTTAGGGTGCCGCAATTTACCTGTTTGACCCTACAATTTTCTCAAATATTTTGTAGTTAGATATTATTTAGATCGGTGAAAATTGTGAACACTTTATTATCAGATGAAATATATTGAAAATACCTTCTTTTATACCTAGTTACCTACCTCATTTATTAGTTAGGTATATTAAATGTTCAAACTTTAGAACTAAACTTACGTGACACGGTATATATTACCGGTAAATAAGGTAGCAACGCCACTCCCAGGTCATCTCTTTCTTAATCAATAAGATTTCACTAAAATATCGCAAATGAGTATTTCCTAGTACAGTAGTACCTACATAAGGAATTCATATAATGCAATTTATGAACTAGGCTAAATACTCAATTACCGACACTCTTCACATATAGAGTAAGTTACGAATTATTTGTTATTTCCACATCTTTGGTCCTTCAAGGAAAAAAAAGCAGTATAATAATAAAACTAAATTAATAATTATTAAATTGTTTTTTCTTATAGGCTATGAACGGAGATGACAAACTGACCGATAATTCGCAACTTTTCCTACATACCTACACAGTTGTCTAAATACTTGTTTTGCATTTAAATTAACTATGTTAAAGTCACGGTAATTGAGTATTTACCCACATTATAGCTATAAATTTCAAACTTTTTAAATAACTACAGAATGCTTTCCCCTACAATTGGGCTGTTATATCCTATAAAGTTTTACAGTGTAACAAGTAAACACACCGCAATAATGTTGGTCAAGTACTCGATTACAGTCACTTTACTTGCCTAGTGCTTATTAACCTATTAAAATAATAATGTGAAGACGGGTTAATATGATTTGATGCTATAATCAATTAGGTACCTATTAACCCTATTTAATAAGTACTGAAATAGGGGTTAGCTATACTTTTCTATCCTTGTTAGCAAATATAAGTAATTGATCCAACTTATACATTATAATGCAATGAGTAATATTGAGTATTAAACATATACACCGTATACATAAGAGATAGAATGTTTACACAACAAATAGGGAATGTGTGTACACAATGTATCTACTGTGTGTACACTGTATCTACTGTGTGTATACACAGATACATTGTGCACACACTAGATACAGTGTACACACAGTAGATACAGTGTACACACAGTAGATACAGTGTACACACAGTAGATACAGTGTACACACTGTAGATACAGTGTATATACTGTAGATACAGTGCACACACTAGATACAGTGTACTGTTTCTACACACAGTACCTATACATAATATAGACCACAAAGTTTAACCTCAAAATGGCTCGTGTACAGTCAAAGAAATTTTAATATTTGTAATGTTTAGAAAACTGTGATTGTTTTCTATGACAGTACCTAGGATGCATTGTATCGACAGTACCTAGGATGCATTGTATCGACAGTACCTAGGATGCACTGTATCGACAGTACCTAGGATGCACTGTATCGACAGCGGATGCAGTTTTATCAGCGTATCCTCTACATTAAATGGGCAGTGTTTGTTTGTGTCACATTTGGTTTTCCCATATTGAGAATAATAATAATATTTAAAAGAACATAAATTGTTTGTCGAGAACGGTTAGACTCAAATATTGCTTTGATGGTTAAAGTAAATATAATTACTTAAAAACTGAACATTTAAAGATAATAAGGATAAAAAGAAGCTAAAATTACTTTAAATCCGAAAATTTAAAAGACAAAAGAAATTAAAATTACATGGAAATTAGAAATAAGAAAGATAAGAACCTTTTTTTATCAAAAGCTAAACAGAAAAAATAATTTACTTTTTATTGTTCTAGAGGTCATATTCAGTCACTAAAACTAAATATATTTATTTTTCCGAACGTTAAAGAATTAATAAGGTATAGGCTCAGCTTAATTTAACTGTTATACCTCTCTACTATGACAGTGTGACAGTCTTTTTAATGTTCACACTTTTCTTGTTGTCACGCACGCGTTATTCTTTAATTACACAGCGATGACTAATTTCTAAAATAATACACGTGATGACAATCCAAATGTATGGAACATTCTAGGTGGATAGGGTTGCTAATTATTGTAAAGAAAGGAAAGAACAAACCGTTATATAGTGAATCTTTATTTATTTTATCGTGATCAGTAGGCTTGTGACAATGTGCTTCTTAAATCATAGATCCTGAAAATATTATAGACGGAGAGAATTAAAGAGTATTGATTGGTTCTAAACCAGCGGTATATAGTATTCGATACCATTTCATTTCGTCTATGATATTCTAAAGAATTAAGATCTATGATTTTAAAAGCTCATTGTCACAATCCTAGTTATTAGTAATTATTTACACATCTATCTCTATTTAGTCAATAAGGCTTAGTTATAAGTATAAAATCATTAATATTTATAACAATTTACCTCAGGAAATCAAATTATCTAAAAGTGTGGCTGTTTTTAAACAATCTGTAATTAAAAATACATAATAAATAATTTTCATTTTTCTACCATTAATAGGTTAAAAGTATTATTATTTATTAAAGTATAAAAGAAAATAGAGCTATTATAAGTACGTACATAATCAAAATAATGCCTGTATGATGTGTACTGGTAATCCAGAGTTATCGGGCCATGGTTCTAAATTTTCGACCCTATAAGAAAAATATTATATAGTTATCATCTAACTTTTATTATATAGTCATTCTTTTATGATCGAAAATGTGGTACAGTCCGATAACTCAGACCTTACCCTATAACCAGTAAACAAACATTACGCAGGCATTAATTTGATTAATAAGTACTTATAATATATGTACTTTTATAATATATTTTTTTAAAGTTATTACCAACTTAATGCTAGACTAAATATATATGTAAATTATTAGTAGTCACGATAGAAAAAGGAAGATTCAGTATATAACGGTTTGTGCTTTTCTTATTTTCTTATCATATAAACATTTGAAATGGAGTTAGCCATATACTTTGTTGCCGTGGTCAGCTCAATTATTTTTCTTTCTCCAAAAGGAGTGTTGCCAACTGTATGTCATTCGTGACTGTGTAGCAACATCTGTGTATTGATCCGTGATATTGATAACTTGATAGAGTGATACTGCTCGGTGATAGGTGATGTTTTAGTCTCACGGTGAAACGGGGGTTGAACAAAATCAAAATGTAAACATGTTCCAGCTCTTCCGTAGAATCCACATTTTGCAGCTCCTGACTAAAGGGCCGTACACACGTAGATTTTTTTTAATTCTTTCCAACAGACTTTTTGCTTAGCTCCTCCTACTTTCCCCGAGAATATAAGAAAAAACGATGTAAATATATTATTTTAGTTGGTATCTATGATACCTACAGGTATCATGGATACCAATTAATATAAAATAATAATTATATCGTTTTTTTTCATATTCTAGTTGAAAAGTAGGAGGAGCTAAGCAAAAAGTCTGATGGAAAGACTTAAAAAAAAACCTGCGTGTGTACGGCCCTTAACAGTTTCTGTGTGAACTGTGTTCTGTAGATGTTCATTGAGCTCTGCAATAATTTTAGAAGACGTAGTAGTGATTTACTTTAGCAATTTTATTTAGAGTTCAACGGTCTCTCCCAGACAATTTAAGAGCTTCGACCAGACATGTACTTAGCTGAGGACGTTTTTCCTTCTCTTCCAAAGAAGTCATTACTTTAGAGACAGTACCTTTTGTTACTCCAAACATTCGGACAGTTTCCGTTACACTAGCGCCTGGCATGCAAGTACCAACAATTTTGACAGTCCAAGAGGTCTGTCATTCTTATTAGGCTATAATCATGTTTTATAATATTTGTTAAAGTAACTATTCTGAATGAACAAATCAACATTATACATTTTAAATTTTAAAAATAATATTGAAAGATTATAGATGATAAAATGTTAGGATTTTCATTCTTTTTATACTGCTTCTATGTAATTATAAAGTGAATTTTTCAATATAACAATTAATTTGTTTTACCCATTATATCTTCAAACTTTTATTCTACATAAGATATGATAAAGCATCGCATTTTATCTTTATTTTTCATGCTTTTATCAATTTCCTCTCGATTTTTGAAATTCCCCAATTTATAATACATTTTATCTTTCTCTTTGTTTTATTTCTTATAATTCACGCATAAACTCTCCGTTTTCCTCTTTCAAAATAATAAATTCATCTTTACGATCTAAGTCGTGGAATTTAATCAGTAGAAATGCCCCATAATAATGGCTATAAAAAATATTAAAGCTAGGGAAATTTATTGCAGTCTGAGGAGCAAAGTAATGTGGTAGTTTTCTATGACTGTTCGTTTTCTATTGTAATTGTTTGGGGGGAAACTAAAGTAAATGATGCTCAGTAAATTAGAGGAGGGAATTTAGTATAAAATAATGTAAAAATATTTTGATTGAAACGTTTTCACTGCCAAACTGAATTAAAATGTATTCTAATTAAAAAAAAAAAAAATTATGTAGGCCTATAATTTTACTAGCGTCAGATTAGCAAGTAAATTAGTGCAATTATTAGTAGGTAGCTACATATAGGTATAATTTTATGCGAAATCAGATTTCTGGGTCAAATTATCTTAACAATATAAGCTTCTTTTGAATTATTTTACATTTAATTCCTACTGAATACTATTTAGTATTTAATATGTATTTAAAGTCGTGCATGTAGTGTTCATATTAATTCATAGTTTGGTTTAAGTTTGAGAAATTCAAATTAAAGATATATATATATACATATTTTATTTTAATTTTAATCGTAGTTTCCTTGTATTTAAATAAAAAAATATTTTTAAACAAAAAACTGTATTTAATTGTAGAATTTTTGTTCTAATTCTAAATCCGTCACAAAATTAATTACTTCATTATGAAATTTATAATAATTTATTAATTAATTACTGCACTTAAACTATTCTTTTGCACATAGAAGAATTCAGAGAAGTTCGTATTAAAAATATTTTACATGTTTAATTTTGATTACAAATAATATTTTTCTGAAGGTTCAATTGTCTTCTTTTCTAATTGAATGATTTATTTAACTTAATTCAAATTCTTTCTAAATCAATCCAGTTAAAGAAATCTCCTTTTCATGGTTTGTTGATTACTAATTGAATAATTTCTCAATGCCTATAGAAATCTAATGAGTCAAATGGTATTCATTTTTGACCTACTACAATCATTGCTTTCTAAGTCACTAGTTTTCTACTATCAATCTCTCTGTGCATCAATAAGTCTATATATTTCCATTGCATGTCAATAACACTCATTGTTTCTTGCTAATAGCTATATGCCATGGCTCTACATATGCTAAACTATAGCTACTTTCTCCAGTCACAGTAGAAATGACAACCAACGATAGGAAAAATGACAACCAAATGCTGGCAAAAATGACAACCAACGATAGGAAAAATGACAACCAATGCTGGCAAAAATGACAACCAACGCTAGGAAAAATGACAACCAATGCTGGCAAAAATGACAACCAATGCTGGCAAAAATGACAACCAATGCTAGGAAAAATGACAACCAACGCTAATAAAAATGATGGCCAATGCTAGGAAAAATGATGGCCAATGCTAGGAAAATTGATAACCAACTCTAGTAAAATTGATAACCAACTCTAGTAAAATTGATAACCAACGCTAGTAAATTGACAACCAACGCTTGTAAAAATGACAACCAATGCTAGGAAAAATGATAAACAATGCTAGGAAAAATGATAAACAATGCTAGGAAAAATGATAAACAATGCTAGGAAAAATGATAAACAATGCTAGGAAAAAAGATAAACAACGCTAGGAAAAATGACAACCAATGCTCGTAAAATGATAACCAATGCTCGTAAAATGATAACCAAAGTATTATATCTATATTGACATGTGTTATACTTATTTGCTATATTGTCTCTGTTTAATGAAACTTTCATGGGCTTTTAGAAATTAGTTTTTTAACAGTCACAACCTACCTGTTCCTTCATATAACCCCAGGATGTTTTTTGTTCGATTGACCGAATTTTGTTGCACATGCTTATAGCAAACCTGTAGTGTACCTTTTTTGTGGGTTATGCTAAGTCTCTAATTTTCACTCTCAATCCCTATATAGGTAACGATGATTGTTTTAACCTCTCTTAATACAATATTGATAACATATTCATAGGCAAATGATATTTAAAATGTATTTAGTATTGTTACACTATTGTGCGTATATGGCAACCCTCATATTTTGTCAGTCTTGTTCTGGCTGTTGATGAGTGAGGGTGTGTGAGATTCTTACTCTTGTGTCAGTGAATGGAACTGTACATTCTAACAGCTGTTATGAAGAACTATTAAAAAATGACTTTAAATTAAAAATATTGTAATATAATTTGTATTAATATTTGATAATAATATTATGTGAAAATTTAAAAATTAACTTTAAATTCTGAAGACACTAATTTTCATATTTTTTTAACTTAAGTTGTCAAACAGTTTTGTGATTTACCACAACGTGACATTCTTTGCTCTGTTATTTAAAATGCAGAAACGTTCTCCTGTCATCTGTTGCACGTTTCTTGCATAACGTTTTCTCAGTATGGATAAACTGAAGAAATTTCACGGTGACATAAATGAGGTAGGTTATGAAGTTATTATTTATTTGTTAACCATAGTAATTTTATTTGTATTCCAATCAACTCAATTTCAAATTTAAAAGTTATAAATTGGAAGGGATTTTTTTGGTAATAAAAACATAAAAAAATGAATTGCTTCATTATAAATAAATACTTGTTTAATATAATAAAGAATTAGTTTAATGCCGCGCGTGATCACGCAAAATTATTCATATTATAAAACTCTGTCATTTTTAATTGCACAATATTTCTGTACCAAACTTGTCATTGACATGTTAAGTATAACCCCCCCCCCCCCACTATATGTTTCTGCAATCATTTAGTTATTTTCTTTAGGTTATTACACCCTTTATAGGATTTGGCAGCATTAAATTTGATGACCTAAAATTTTGGCATCCTGGCAAAATTTTTCCGGTAAGAAGGTAAGACCATTTAAGCAGGTAGTTATAAAGTCATCCACCTGAAATTTACGTGTAGTATTCAATACGAATTAAAGATTATAGAAAAAGAAGTATAAAGTCTTTAGAATCACAAATGTTTACATTACTTCAATTTGAAATTTGCGTGATCATATGAATCACTACCATTTATTCAGCAACTAAGCTGTGAATTAACTTACGAACTATTTTCTTTGCTTTTACCTCTTAAAGATAACTCACAAGAGGTTTCATCAAAATCGGAGACCTAAAAATTTATCTCGTAATTAAAGGGTTAAGTTTATTATAAACAATGGATCTGTCTCTTCACTTTTACGTTTCAATTAAGGTTGATTTACTTTCACAGTCCTAAATTTTTCTTGATATACTTCTACGGTCCGAAATACTATTATGGTTTATTTTAGTTCATGATTTACTAAGGCTTACTTAATTACAGCAGGAGGGAATTTAGATAGGATTATTCAAGTAAGCAATGGATATATTTATATAATAGGACATAGGTTATCTCAAACAAGGATTTTCCCTCTTGAATTACGAAGAAGAATAAATTTGATATCTGAATAAGTAATAAAAGTAGTAGCAGATTTTGTTATATTGATCGACGCGTATCATAATTTACAAGCCTAAATGTTTAAAAATATAGAAAGTTGTAATTAGAGTGCTATGTTGATTTACTGTTACGGTCTTATTTTTTTCATAATATACTGTTACGTTCCGAAATTATTCATAATTTACTGTTACGGTCCAAAATTTTGGTTGACAGACGTTTCGTCGACAGACGTTTCGCCGACAGACGTTTCGTCGACAAGACATTTCGTCGACAGGACTTTTCGTCGACAGGACTTTTCGTCGACAGGACTTTTCGTCGACAGGACTTTTCATCGACAGGACTTTTCATCGACAGGACTTTTTATCGACAGGACTTTTCGTCGACAGGACGTTTCGTCGACAAATTTTCATATATGGGATATCAAAAATTTCTAATGTTACAAAACATGTACTTTAACAGAACAACGTATCAAACGATCAAATTACAAAATAGAATAATACTAAGGAAAATATATTTATATCGTTTTTCTACTTCAATACTAAACCAAAACTACTCGATGATACAAAATTATTTTAAAGTAATTTAAAAAATTGTATATGCAAGACAAATTATATCGTACCAAATAATGAAATCATTGTAAACTAAAGGACTAAATTAAAGCACAAAGAACATTTTTTAAATTAATTCTTTGTCTATAAGTAGCCTCGTGTCACAACTGCCTCGCAAATCTTGCCGTGTTAGCTCGGGTAAAGGTGTCTTTTCGAGTACTTTGAGAATATTGATAATGATACTTTGTTCTACAATATTATGTAATAAACTCATATTTATCTCGGAGAGCATTTTTAATATTTGTTTCTTACATGATCAAAATATGGAAATGGGATGTCGTTTCATTTTCTATTTCAAGCCAACTATTTGTTTCTTAAGAATCACTTTTTGGTAAAAAAAAAACTAAAATATCGATAAACATTCAACGGCGACTCTAATTTTTATAAAATCGTGCAATTCAATCTAGGATTATCACTTTGCCGAACACTCGCAGTAGTCGGACAGTGGGCATTTACCTACTGATAATGGCTTGTCAATGACAAATCCGAAGATATAAATCTATTTATTAAGGAACGTAAATTATTGAGAGGAAACTGTTTTAAATTTTAAATATCACAAGCGTAACTCGACCCAAAAGTATTGAATTACATTAAAATAATTTATCATTGAGTAGTTTTGGTTTAATATTAAAGTAGAAAAACGATTTAGGTATATTCAATAATTTTCATCATGACCATTATTCCATTTTGTATTTTGATCGCTATAACATATAGAGTTTGTTAATATCCCATTTACGAAAATTTGTCTACGAAACATCTTGTCGACGAAAAGTCCTGTCGACGAAACGTCTTGTCGACGAAACGTCTTGTCGACGAAATGTCTTGTCGACGAAACGTCTTGTCGACGAAACGTCTTGTCGACGAAACGTCTTGTCGACGAAACGTCTTGTCGACGAAATGTCTGTCGACGAAACGTCTGCACACCGAATTTTTTCATAATTTACTGTTACGGTCCGAAATTTTTCATAATTTACTGTTACGTTCCGAATTTTTTCATAATTTACTGTTACGGTCCGAAATTCTTCATAATTTACTGTTACGGTCCGAAATTTTTCAAAATTTACTGTTACGGTCCGAAATTTTTCAAAATTTACTGTTACGGTCCGAAATTTTTCAAAATTTACTGTTACGGTCCGAAATTTTTCAAAATTTACTGTTACGGTCCGAAATTCTTCAAAATTTACTTTTACGATCCGAAATTCTTCATAATTTACTGTTACGGTTCAAAATTTTTCTCGATTTACTTTTTCAGATCTCTGGAATGAAAAGGCACGTTATTTCAATATCTTTTTCATCCCATTCTTTGTTTGAATACACGTGGTATACCCATGCATGCCCCAATAAATATAACCGTTTGTTACGCTCTATTTAAAAAGGCGGGCGTTGACCGCCTTAGCATTTAAGTGCTAAATCAGTTTATCTTAACTAGTGCAGTGACCGTCACTGTGGGTCATTGCTTCGGTCACTGCGGGTCACTGCAATGCTTTAAAATAGATATAGGGTTAACAAGGGAAATTGCGTAATAACGTATACTTATAGGGTAGGTATTTCGTATTTTGAGATTTTCTTAAGAAATGTACCCCTGAACTTTGAAACCTTTATTTGCATGTATTTACACCAAGTAAATAATTTAGTAAATTAAATAGAATATATTTCTGTACTTTGTTTTATTCATTTATAGTAGACTAAAATAAAATGAGTAATTAATTTTCTAATAACATATAACCACATTTCTAATTACATATGAAAAAATATTCTAATTTAAATATAAGTCAAATAATAATTATGATTTATGATATAATTATTTCTTGTTTGATCGAAAAAGTTTAACCGTTCGATAACCTAGAATTTACCCTGCCTATTGATTTAATGTTTTAAACAACTGTATTGTATCTGTATGTAACTAATATTCAAAAAATCCCTTCTAATTTTAACTCTATGATAATGTTAACGTTTACTATAATTACCTTTTGTTTTACCAATAATATTAACTATATGAACCTTCCCTAAAATTTCAACAATGAAAAAAAAAAAAAAAAAACCGAGTCAAATTGACTCAAAATTTTAGTTTTCAGTTTGTCCCAAAACCGGGTCAAAAATGTGAGTCAATTTGACTCATCCTAATGATTTACTCCAAAACAAGAGTCATATTGACTCCTAATTACCTTCGCAATCTTGCGGAAGGTTCTATTTTCATCGGAATTTATTTATTTATTTATCATCTTGTTATTCGCTTAACTGAAAAAGTGTTCAACCAAATTACCTGAAATTTGGTGAAACGATTGGTCCATGTCCAGTGACCTGCTGCTAGTCTTTTGGGAGTGATCTGGTTAAAGGTCAAGGTCACGGTCATTTATAACTAAAAAGTATCGAACCATATTGCATGAAACTTGGTGGAACGATTGGTCAATATGCAGGAACCATTTTGTTAGATTTTGGGAGTGATCGGGTCAAATGTCAAAGATCAAGGTCAAGGCCATTTGTAACTCAAAAAGTATTCAGCTAAATTGTCTGAAATTCGATGGTACAATTGGTCAATGACCAGGAACGATCTGATAGAATTTTGGAAGCGATCCGGTCAAAGGTCAAGGTCATTTATAACTCAAAAAGTATTGTACCATATTGCATGAAACTTGGTGGGACGATTGGTTATTATCCAGTTAGCAGTTTCCTTAATTTTGAGAGAGAACTGGTCAAAGCAGAGGCGAAGGTATGCGCTCTACCGAGTGCACATTATCTAGTTCGTAGTCAGATTGACTCAGGTAGAGTCAATCAAGAAGAAAGTCTCCAATATTGGAGTTAGCCAGAATTGACTCAAGCAATGAGTCAAGCTGACTCGTAATTTTCTCCCAGTGAAATAAAGAAAATATAATGCATAGTAATATCTGGAGACAAACCTCGAAAAACCTATAACCCCCAAAGCGGTTAAGCACCTACATTAGCAGTGTTTTCTAATTCTCATCAGTGTACAGTCGGAGAAAAGGTTAACCGTGATGATATATTCACTGTTAACTATAATGTAAAAGAAACTTTAGTAATTGTAATGTTTGTAGATATTTTAAAATTGGTCTGGGTACACGACGACAAATTTGTAAGAAAAAAAATAGAAAAGTGTGATTTGAGAAATTAGCATAATTCAGTGACTCTTTTCTCTGATAGTACATCATCACAGTGACTCTTTTCTCTGATAGTACATCATCACAGTGACTCTTTTCTCTGATAGTACATCATCACAGTAACTCTTTTCTCTGATAGTACATCATCACAGTGACTCTTTTCTCTGATAGTACATCACCACAGTGACTCTTTTCTCTGATAGTACATCATCACAGTGACTGTTTCCTCTGATAGTACATCATCACAGTGACTCTTTTCTCTGATAGTACATCATCACAGTGACTCTTTTCTCTGATAGTACATCATCACAGTGACTCTTTTC